>CM040428.1:92185702-92327508 GCA_022702705.1 Papilionanthe hookeriana x Papilionanthe teres | reverse complement strand
AAAAATACTATATATTTTAGGTGATCAGACCCTAATTAGGTCTAACCCATTAGACTTAATTAAATCATTAAGTCTTAACTAACTAAGGTTTAATTAAACCTAAAACCTAATTAGGTCAAACCCATTAGAACTAATTAAATCATTAAACCTTAACTAACTAAGGTTTAATCAAACCTAAACCCTAATTAAGTCTAACCCATTAGACCTAATTAAACCATTGATCCCTAATTAAATAAGGTTTAATCAAATCTAAACCCTAATTAGGTCTAAATCATTAGACCTATTTAAAACACTAAACCTTAACTAACTAAGGTTTATTCATACCTAAAACTCAATTAGGTCTAACCCTATTAGATTTAATTTTCTCTCAAGTCTTACTTACATTAGACTTAAATAACTTATAATCCCAAGTAAACCTAATTTCAATATGACTAAAGTCTTCAAACTTATAACTTAAGATCTCACACGAACTTAACTTATGACCCAATTTAAAACCCAAACTTATGTTCATCCCATATTGAACTTAAGTCAAAACTTCTAACTAGATCAACCCAACTCGAACCCAAGTTAACCCAAACTTAAGTTCAACCTATATTGAACCTAAGTCGAACTTCTAATTTAGGTTCAACCTAACTCGAACCGAAGTTAACCCAAACTTAAATTCAACCCATATTGAACTTAAGTCAAAACTTTTAACTTCAGGTTCAACCTAACATGAACCCAAGTTAGACTTCAAGCTTCGAGTTCAACCCATATCAACTTAAGTCAAAACTTCTAATTTAGGTTTAACCTAACTTAAACCCATGTTAAACCAAACTTAAGTTCAACCCATATTGAAATTAGGTCAAAACTTCTAACTTAGGTCGAACCAAACTCGAATCCAAGTTAAATCAAACTCTAGTTTAACCTACATCGAACTTTAGGACAAAAATCCAAGTTAATTAAATTTTAGGTTTAACCTACATCGGACTTTAGTCAAACTTATATCTTAGGTCTAACCAAATTCAAACCTAAGTTAATCAAAATTTTAGATTGAACTAAAATTAAATCTAAATTAACATAAACTTTAGATTCAAACATTCGGTTCAACCCAACTTGAACCTGAGCAAAACTTAAACCTTTGAGGTTCAACATATATTGAACCCAACCTTAACCTATACTTAGGTTCAACCCAACTTGAATCTAAGTCGAACGTAAACCTTTTAGGTTCAACCCAACTTGAATTTAATTCAAACTTAAACCTCTTAGGTTTAACTCTATCTCAACCTAAGTCAAACTTAACTTATACAAACCCAATTTGGATCCAAGTCTAAATCAAATCCAACTTAATGTTCAATCTACTTTGAATCTAACTCAAACTTTACGCAAGTTCAACCTATATTAAAATTGATCCAAGCTTAAATTAGTTTCAACCTACATTGAATCTAATTCAAATCTTACTTAGGTCTAATATGCCTAAGTTAAATTCTTTTAGATTCAACCTGTATTGAATCTGAAATTAACTCAAATATCTCTAGATTTAAACGACACTGAATCTAAGAATTAATCCAAATATCTTTAGGTTCAAAAGACATTGAATTAAAGATTTAAACACAAACATCTTTAGATTCAAATGACACTGATCTAAAACTTTACCCAATTCTATGTCTAGTCAGACTTAACTAAATGACTTCAGATTCAAATCACATCAAATTTAAAAGTCTAACTTATGTTAGGTTCTATTTAAGTATAAATCTATAATATACTTAAAACTCCTAGATTCAAATGACAACGAATCTAAAATCTAACTCATATTAAAATCATCAAAAGAAATAAAGTTGGCATTATCTCTTTTTAAGAATTACTCTGACATTATTTTTTTTGCAGGTTGAAGATAAATTATACATTAGATTTACTTTACATGTTATTAGGGTGTGCTAACTCTATTTTACGGGACGACATTCTGAAGGCAGGATAAATGACAATAAAACAAAATGAAAACGACATCAAAACAACGACATTAATGAAAGAGAACAAAACAAAATATAAAAATCATTGAAATGAAAAAACCAAACCAAAACAAAAATTAAACTTTTAGGATAGCCACCAAACAAATAACAAACTACAAGATAAAAATACAACATAAACAACAAAACAAAAATGAAATTGACATTGAAAAAAATCAAACTCTTAGGATAATATGACATATTACCCCTAGGATTGAACGTCGACATTTCTTTACTTGTTCTTGAAACCTCTTAGAAAACTAGTGATCAACATTAATCAGAAGTTTTCTTAGATAATTTTAATTTTCTAACATGTAATTAACTATAAAAGTTTTCTCCAATAGGAGATTTAAGAACTCAGGATAGGTAAGACACATAGAAATCTCTGGTAATCGAAATTTCATATGTGACCGTCCTTATATAAAATTTCTAGAATAAGGTATTCTTTAATCTCCTTTTATAGAGATTATCACCAATATTTCTTATTCTACTGTTTTCTATTTCATTAGCCCTTAATTTCTTCATACTTCTTATTATCTAAGTATTCTTTACATGATCCAAAAGAAATAAGTTTTTTTTAAGATTAGGGCAATATTATAGATAAACAGAGTGGCGAATCCAAAACCTTACATCGATATTAACATCGAGAAAATCTTCGACGAGAGATTTCATTTAGCGACTCCGCTGGGGAGCATCTTTCTTCTCATCTCTTGTTAAATAGCTTGTTCTTACTTGATGCTTTGTCCTTTGAGAAATAGGACCACATCTTTTCAAATCCAACTCTTTGAAGAGTTAGTTTTGACATTTTACGACAATAGAATCAAATAAAAATAAATTCCCAGTTTATAAATAAGTCTATGACATTAAATTTCTTGAATTTTCAGAAAAGTGACAATGGAATCCTTAGATTCAGTCTTTTCTTACTATCAAGGTTTCAATATGCCAATTGAGGAAGACGTTTTCCTTTATCAGAATGATTTTGGATTATTTAATGAAGATAAATTTGCATTAGAAAATCCATATCAAACTGATATACAATCCTTTGAAGAATTCAATCTGCAACCTTATGAAGATTTTCTCAATTTACAGACGACTTACCTCAATACATGCCTGAAAAACAATATAATTTTTTACAAATGGAAAGACAAGTGGATAAAAAAGGAAAGAAAATCTATGATGAGGAAGAAAATGACATTCCACCTCCATGCATTAATGAAGTTAGATCTTGTTCCGAGAATATTCCAAGAATTTGTTCCCAACGTAAAAATAAAAGTCGTTCTCTTGAAAGAAAGAAAAGGTGGAACCAAAATGATAATTTTGAAACATCTGAATTTGAACAAAGTATTTTTGGGAACCCTTCATTTTCAAAAGAAAACCTATATGTTCCAATACCTGTTGAATATGAAGGCAATGCTTTTCAACCAAGAAATTCTCCATTAATTCATGTCGTATACTCTGTGTTTAAAAGATTAGCACGAAAAGACAGGTGTTCAATTTATCGAGTGTTAGATAAAATGGGATGCGCTATCTCTACAACAATTAAAAGAAGAATTCTTTCGATTGAAGATCCTACATACTTAAAAAGGGATGAGCAATTCCCATTAGATAGTCAGTGTACTCGGGCACCTGTGAAATTTCGTCTGGGGCCAAGAATAAAAGATATGATCGTTACAAAAGATAGAACTAGCCATAACTAATTTATATCAGAAGCAGAAGACACATCTGCTAAAATGATTGCTTTTGTCCAAATGTTACAATGGGAAGACTCTTCTTATCACAAAATGATAATACACTTCCCATGATATCTCATCCTATACTAAACAATAATGTATGGAGACGAGAATCATCAGAAGGAATCCTAAATACCCCGAGTACCCCTATAGACAGTTCTTAGGAGAAAACTTGTGAAGTACTGTCGGCATATTTTTAGGTTGTGTGTTTTGAAAAGGAGGGTCGCCTACAGAAGTTGTCGGTGAATTTTAGATTTTAAATTTAATTTAAATATATATATATATATAATTTAAAAAGTAGCATTTGATTTTGAAAATAATTTTAAGTTTGAAAATTTTAAGATATGAAATCTAAACCGATCTCACATCCCAAATAGTTTATATAAACGAGCACCACATCACAAACCGTGTATCTATCTCGAAGGACAAACACACTCGCTCGACGATGGGGCTCGATTAAATAAACTAGAAGATTTGTGACATCCGTTTGGTCTGCAAAACCAATTTTATAAGCCGACAAGTTCCCCTGTTTAATATAAAGAAATTAAACAGGGTTTATATTACCTGGGTTCTTAAAGTTCCCTATAAGGGCAAGCCCCTATAGTTAATTACATCTTAAATGACGGAAATCATTTAAGAAAACTCTCGATAATGATTAGTGGTTTTGCTTTCAAGAATTTCAAAGTTTAAGGTTTCAAAGGATTGAATATTGGAATTTCAATAAGGAATGGTTCAAATTTGGAACAGTTAATTTCAGGAGTCCAAAGGAAGAAAAGTAGGAGAAGCTGAGGATCTAAGAAGAATCTTGACAACTTCCCAAACTATCCTATTGTTTGGCTTCAATTTAGGAATTTATTTAATATTGCAATCCTGCCAATTTTAATTAATTAGGACTTATATTTGTATGACATGATCATACAAATAACCTGGAAGGTATGAGGGTTTTATGTCGTACCGAACGACTACCTCGGAGTCCTAAGACCGATTAGGGCTTAATTTACATAACATGATCATGCAAATGCCTAACGAAGATTTGAGGATTTATGTTACACTAGGAAAACTACGTCGAAGTCCTATGGCTTGGTTATTTAATTCTAAGAACTTTTTGCTGAAGTAGATCCGAGTTTTGCTGATGACGATGGCCGAGCTGCCCACCATGCTCTGAGCTCCTTGTTGTTGTAGAGGTTTAGTTTTAGAAGTCATAAATCAGGAGATGAGAGAAGTGTTTTGGTTTAGAGAAAATCTTAAAATCCATGTATTTTTAATATTTTAATTAAAACAAATCTTAAAGTTGTTTAAACAGAACCAATTAAGATCCCTCGGTTCCGTCATCCCGACACTGTTATTTTCATCGAATTCACTTAGTCCAGATGAATTTGCTAAACTCAACTGAATGAGTTCCACACTTTCATTTAGACCGTGGGAAATTCTGTAAGTAACACGTGGGTTACATCATCCGAGGTATTCCTGATCATTCAATGAGACGTTTTAATTTAGTTGTAATTGTAGTTTTGTTGTTCTGTTTGTGATTAAATTTTTAGTTGTTCTATATTTTGGAATGTTGTGGCGGTGAGTTTTATCTTGTAATGACTTTTAATTTTGTTTTGGTTTCAGTTCAGGGACTATCCTAAAGGTTTTAGTTTTCATGCAACAGTCTTATTTATGATGCAAAAAAAAGTAAAGCGCAATGCATGTAAGTAAATTGTAATAAAATAAAAGCGTACCTGGAGGGTTTTCCCGTCATCCTAAGCTGCACTTAAAACACATGTTAACGCATTTAATTATTTCAACAAGTACCTAGGTAAAGCTAAGGGAAGGTTTTTAGTTGTCTACCAAATTCCTAATCCTATAACTAGTTATTTCCTATGACATATAGGTTGTTGGTTTGGTTTAAGGATGATTTTCTTCATCAAAGAACAATTAAATTCAATGATTCTTCTAAAACATCCCATCATATTGAGGAAGTGCTTAGGACGAGTCCTAAACATCTTCTCAATACTTCTGGGATTATTTTGAGTCCAAGTACATTTAATTGCACGGGTGAATTAATCATCAGGGAGTTTAGTTAAACTTTGTCTCTTGCTCAGTGAACTTGGGTATTTGATTACTCGATGAATGAGGTGACATCTCACTTAATACTACATTAAAGAGTTATAATAATTAAAGCCTTTAAGGGCAAGTTGGGTTGTTGAGAATTTTAATCATTCTTAATTTAAAGTTTGAGTTAATGGTTTAAAGTGATTTAATTTAATTATAAGGTTTTAATTAATAATTTTAAGTTTGGAATAGTGTTCAAATTATTTTAGATTTAATTTAAATCTTTACACTTTCAATTATCTTAGTATTTCATATTGATGTTCATGTTTTAAATTTACTTAGATAGAAAGAGGTATTGAAATTATTGATATATTTTGATTTAACTCTTAATGATTTCATTTAGGTTTGTTTGTTAAGTGATTTTAATTTAGTTTAACTTAATTTAATTTGATTTAATTTAATTTAATCTAATTTTAATTTAATTTTAATTTTAGTTTTAATTTTGTTAATTTTATTAATTTAATTTTAATTTAATTTAATTTTAATTTAATTTAATTAATTTAATTTAGTTTTAATTATGTTTCAATATTTTAAATTTAATTTAATTTGATGTTAAGGTGTTAATTTAATTTAATTTAAACTTTGACTTGACTTAATTTAATTTAATTTAATTTAATTCCAAGATTTTAAACTTGATTTTTAATTATTAGACCATTTAACATTTTAAGCTTTAATTCGTTTAAAGGTTATCTTCTTTTAATTTTTAATTTATTTAATTTGGATTATTATTTTAATTTTTAATTAAGAACTAAATATTGTTAAAGTGACTTATTTAGGGATTTTTAAATTAAAGAATAAATATCCTCTTAATAATATCCCTATTTTAATAATCCAAATTTAAATATATTCTTCCCAAAATTTAAATTGTTTAATTAATTAGGGTTTCATTTTGATATTTTCAAAGTGTTTAATGGGTTTCTACCCTTTAATTTCCCCAAGTTTCAATCATCCAAGAGAAAATTAAAAATCAAATATTTTACCTCCCTCTTTTGATTAAACCTAAAGTTTTAATTAGGGGTTAAAATTTTTAATTACCTTTATGCCCTTGTAGGCTTATTTATTTCATAACTCACTAAATTGAGCTCAAATAAATTTAAAATTTTTATGTCACCTCACTCACATATCAATTAAGATATTAGAGGAGAAAATATGATTTTTCTGATTTTAATTTATTTATGTAATTATTTTTAGTAGAAAATAGGAGTTTTCAAAGAAAATTCAGCAACATGACCAAGGAAAGGTTTATGTCCTTGAGAAAATTATGGGATGTTCCTAATGACCAGAGGACCACTTGGACCAATTTTTCTGATTTTTTGAATTATATTTTATTTATTATAATTATTTTAAGTTCTAGAGTATTAATTAATTTTAAAATAAAGTAAAAGTTGAAAAATAGATTTTATATTTTTCTTAAATTTTTCTAACCTCAAGGAGTATAGAAAAATAAATTTTATAATTTTCTAATTTTTCTTTGATTTATTAGAATTATTTTAGTGAAAACGGTTGAAAATTCATTTTTTAATATTAAAAGTTACATTAAGCCTTTAAAATTGAATATCTTATCCTAGGGACTTAGGAAAAATATTTGGATTGTTCCTAAATGATTAGGAGTCAAAATGTGACATTTTTATGATTTTTAATATTTTTGTGATTTTTATTATTTTTTAATTATTAAAATATTAAAATATTATGAGAAATCAACTTTTTTAGAAAATTCCAATTTAAATTTTTCTGAACTCCCCTGATATCAGAGAAGCTCCAAAACCATTTTTGTGAATTTTTGAAAAGTATTTTTGGGGTTATGAATTTTTAAAGTTCCATTTTGCTTATGAGGATTAATCAATCCATTTTGTGGGGTTAATCAAGTCCAATTGAAGTCAAAATTTTATGTAAGGTTCCTCTGACCCTAAAGAGTAATGAAGAATTGTTTTCAAGTCAATTTCATATGTGGTTAACCCAAATTAATTCAAATTCAATTTTAGGGGTTTAGGCCAATTAAGGTTATTATGAATGAATTAACTCAAAAAATAATTTTCATAGGGTCCCCTGGTCCTAAAAAACATCACCAAATTTTCCTAGAATTTATTTTACAACATGCTAATTATTGAAATTAAAATACCTAAAATAGTGATATGAACTTGAAAAATCAATAAATCTTCACAGAGATGGCCTCTGACCTTGAAAAATTCAGGGAATGTTCCCAATATCAGAGGCTTCAAAAGCCCTATGGTCTCATGCCATGGTGAATTGTCTATGCAAATGGAGAATCAAAACATTGGAAACATTAAATAAATTATTAAAAATAAAATACGCATCTAATTAACTTGATTTCTTTTCCACATTATTTTCCTCTATTCACTGAGTAAGTGGGTATTTTTATTTTATTTTTGTGATTTTTCTATGCAAAGATATGAATTTTTGAAGTTCTGGTATTTAAATAATTCAAAAATACCCTAATTTCCTACTTATCCGGCTAGGCGCCGCATCATCCTACAGCGGATCAAAAGCCCACGCGTCGCTCTATGATTCGGCGCCACCATTTGACTCAGCACTCCAGGGGCCCGCGGTTCACGTAACATTCCGCTGTCTGGCTTGATCTTGACCGTTCGCTCAATACACGTGCGATCCAATGGCTTCTGGTCATCTTCTACGACTGGTGTGCACCCATGACCGTCCACAATCAAACCCTAATATTTCTCTCGATTCTCAATGGATTTTCGAGTTTTTATACTCTATCAATTCATCTTGAAGAGACAAACACATCCATACAGTTATAAGCTATGAAATTAACCCAAACAAAATGGAGGATTGCTGGAAGCTCGGGAGGAAGAATGAGTTCATACCTTTGCTCAGAGAAGTGAAGCTTCGATCCGAGGGTTGTGTCACCTTCGATTGAGTCCGGGCAAGCTTCGGATGAAGTCTCGTGGCCTCGGAAGTGGCTCTAGCATGAAAGTGACCAAGGTCGATCACAAAGCTTGGAGGCTGGAAGCAATGGCTAGCCTGGTGAGGGGGCTTTTGCTTGGGAACTTCTCCTCTTGGTCTGGTGAAGGTCTATGGTCAATCAATTTGAAGATTGACTCACTGTGGTGAAGTGTCCTATTTTTGGGTGGATTTTCAAGTCAAAAATTGAGCTCTGTTAATAGGGTTTAGGGCAAAGGAACACTGGGGATCAACTGCTTTGGGTTAGGAGAAGGATTTGGTTTAAATTGATATTGGGGATATTGAATTGAAGTTTAGAATTGAATTGGACCAGAATTGAGGTCAATTGGGGTGGTTTGATTTGACATTGGGTTCACTTGGGTTAAAAATGGGTCAAGTTGGGGGTTTTGGTAAAAGTGGGGTAAATTGGCAAAATTGGCCCATGGTGTAGTTGAACATAATGAAATTTGAAATATTTGGGATTTTCTGGAATTTTCTGGGAATTTTAAGAAGTTTTTGGATTTTTGGGGTAGAAGGGTATTTTGGTAGTGTTTGGGGGACTTAGGGGTATTTTTGGAAATTTTGGTATTTTTGTTCAAAGATGGTCAATTTGAGTGGTGGGAAGTCTTTAGGATTGATTTGAGGGATCTTGGGTAATTTAGGTAATTTTACAAATTTTGGGTCATTTCAAGGGTATTTGGTAGTTTTGGTGGATCAAGGGCTCACGTGGTCAAAATTTGAAATTTTGAAAAAGGAAGATTGATCAAGTGTGAGTGAAATGGAATCATTTTGGTTGAGACATAAAGCCATATCAAGCCCATATGAGCCATGAGAGGACTCATTTGGGGTTCATTCATGTTGTTCCTAACCCTCTTAGCCGAGGGCTTAGGGGTTAAGGACACATCTATATGAATTACATACATGAGTCAGGAGGTCAAGTTGGGTGAGAGTGTGGTTTTAGGACTTGGAATGTGTGTGAGAGTGTAGCGTATGTGCAAGTCAACCCTCAGAAGACTAGGCCACCCAGGGAATTCCTAAGGCCGAAAAGTCACATAGGGAACTCATCCTTTAAACCTCACATTTGATTTCGACCCTCTAGGTGATTAGGGGTCTACTGATCAAGCTTGTGGGGTTTGTAGGGAGTTAAGAAGTAGTTTGAATTTCTGAATGGTGGGTTCCATTTCTAGTCCTCTAAGATTAGTCAAAGGAATAGCCTAAGGAAAGATCCTAATTACTAAAGAGAGAAGCAAAAGACCTCATCAAAAATGAGGTCAACAAATGGACCCCCAATAGGTGTGGGGTGCTAACCAAGCACACCGCGCATATTGGCATTGACCGAAGAGATCAACAAAACCAACACAGATGTCCAAGTGACAAACTTAGGACAAAGTAGAAGAATTTATGCTGGGGAGTATTAGGTATATTTCCAAGACTGGAGATTCTTGAACTCTCGTGGGGGAATGGAAAAGGAGGTGAACTTCAAATCACAAGATGCGGGAATTTGATTTAGATTTCATTTTACTTTTAAATTTCAAGTTTCGATGTGTGAGTTCGGATTTCGATTTGTTACGAGTCTCAATTTTGATTGAAGTTTAATTTAAAATCGATTTAAGGAAATTTTGAATTTGAAATGGATGAAATTAAAACCTAGGTTTCGACCTCGGGATTGCGAAGAGCTGGAATTTAGGTACCGAGCCTCGGAGTGAGAATAGAGTTTAAGCATTGACGGAAAAAGGGTGAGAATCAGAATTTAGGTACTGATCTCGAGAGAGTAAGATTTGAAATTTAAGTATCAAACTTGAAAGAGAATCGAAATTTAGGTATCGATCTCGGATGAGAGTCAGAATTTAGGTACCGACCTCAAAGAAAGAGAACTGGAATTTAGGTACCAGTCTCAGAAATTTAGAATTGAAATTTAGGTATCAATTCGAAGAGAATCAAAATTTAGGTATCGATCTCGAATGAGAGTCGGAATTTAGGTACCGACCTCGAAGGAAGAGAATTGGAATTTAGGTACCAGTCTCAGAAATTTAGAATTGAAATTTAGGTATCAATTCGAAAGAGAATCAAAATTTAGGAATTGATCTCAAATGAGAGTTGGAATTTAGGTACCGACCTCGAAGGAAGAGAACTGGAATTTAGGTACCAGTCTCGGAAATTTTGAATTGAAATTTAGGTAACAATTCGAAAGAGAGGCGAAATTTAGGTATCGATCTCAAATGAGAATCGAAATTTAGGTACCGACCTTGAAGGATGAGAACTGGAATTTAGGTACCAGTCTCGAAAATTTAGAGTTGAAATTTAGGTATCAATTCAAAAGAGAATCAAAATTTAGGTATCGATCTCGAATGAGAGTTGGAATTTAGGTACCGACCTCGAAGGAAGAGAACTGGAATTTAGGTACCAGTCTCGGAAATTTAGAATTGAAATTTAGGTATCAATTCGAAAGAGAATCGAAATTTAGGTATCGATCTCGAATGAGAGTCGGAATTTAGGTACCGACCTCGAAGGAAGAGAACTGAAATTTAGGTACCGGTCTCGGAAATTTAGAATTAAAATTTAGGTATCAATTCGAAAGAGAATCGAAATTTAGGTATCGATCTCGAATGAGAGTCGGAATTTAGGTACGGACCTCGAAGGAAGAGAACTGGAATTTAGGTACCAGTCTCGGAAATTTAGAATTGAAATTTAGGTATCAATTCGAAAGAGAGGTGAAATTTAGGTATCGATCTCAAATGAGAATCAGAATTTAGGTACCGACCTAGAAGGATGAGAACTGGAATTTAGGTACCAGTCTCGGAAATTTAGAGTTGAAATTTAGGTATCGATTCGAAGAGAATCAAAATTTAGGTATCGATCTCGAATGAGAGTTGGAATTTAGGTACCGACCTCGAAGGAAGAAGCTGGAATTTAGGTACCGATCTCGAAAATTTAGAATTGAAATTTAGGTATCAATTCGAAAGAGAATCGAAATTTAGGTATCGATCTCGAATGAGAGTCGAGAATTTAGGTACCGACCTCGAGGGAAGAGAACTGGAATTTAGGTACCAGTCTCAGAAATTTAATGAGAAATGAAAACTGGTTCCAATCTCGAAGATTTATCTGTATGAAGAGTGACCCAATCGCATGCCATCAGAACGAAACCGAACAAAGTTCGTGGCTCCGTGTCAATAAAACTAGTCGGTCCTCTAAGACACAGCAGCAAGAGAATTGAAAGGAGCTGGTAAGTGTACCAAGTTGAAAAAACTTGACTTAACGACAAGTCAGAGATAATATTCAAATTTCAAAAGAGTTTCAAACAGATTTTAATGGAGGAAAGAACTGAAAGGCTCGAATCAGAGGATTCAGATCGGAATTCAATTTGAGATTTAGATTCTTTTTGTTTGTCCTTTAACGATCCCATTTTTATTTTTGTGTTGTTTATTTAGTGTTCATGTGAATTTGAAGTTCATTTTAATATTCAGATTTTTAGGAAAAGTTCTCATTTATTTTCTTTTCTTTTCTGTTCTTCGTTCAAAGTTCATTTAACTTTAATGGCATTTCCCAGTCAATTTGCACAAAAAGAGATGAAGGCAAAATATGACATAGTCGTTTTCATTCCAACTTGCTGAAAATACATCATACAACTTGATCTAATCATGATGACATTTTCCTCGGAAATTTTATGTCTCATACGATCCATGTAAATCCAAAACGGATTAGTGTAAGATTCTTGTTGATCTATCCAAAAAGTGTACGTCAAAAATCCATGTCGAATAGTAAGAAACATGGGTAATAACATCACCTTCCAAGCCACCCTTGGCAGGAATGCCGCATGGATGTGCATTGGAGGTGTGCTATTTCCCATGTAACTCACAGCTCGTATGGCCAGAGACTCTCCAATTCAAGATCTGGCTGAAAGTGGTAAGGCATTTTTCTGTCGTCCATTCTTCTAAAAGTAACTGAGATCCGCTCCACGGGCACTCACTGGAATGCAATGCTTCGCAACGTACTGCTCCGTTTCCTTTTAACACCGGGACGGAACCTACCGGTAGTGGTATCTCCACCGGCCCTCGGAACTCACGGGGCACTGCAATCCGGAGGTTAGATCCGAACATGATGTTGCACTTGGTTGACGAATGATGCTTGTGCGGAAGGGTCTAACAAAGTCATGATGGTGCTATATGCGGAGGTATGCGGTCGCCTTCCTTGTAGATGTTAATAATGCGAGTATGTTGGGTATGCGATACTGCGAGCGAGTACCCTCCATGTTATCATCCATTTCACCATTCTCTTAATGATTCTTGGCATCGGATCCACCTCACTTTGCGACGGAGTATCCCGGTGGATTTCCTTTTCAGTCTATGGCAAAATTGTAGCAACATCCGCATTGTATTGTAACTCTTCCTTTTCCTGGCATCCATCTTCTGGGTTTTGAATATGTCTTTTCTCTCAGGCAGCCAGCTCAACCCATTTTCTGCAATTCAAGAATGTAATCTATAATTTGTTGTTGCTCATAATTTGAGAAAACATCTGTATGTAGCTCGAGGCCTTCCAAGATGTTGACCCTCTTGTTTCCAGTTCTTTCAAAGTATTCAAAGGTTTTCTTCTCAACTAATTGCATTTTCTCCGGCTCGTATTCCAGGATTATCCGAAGTCCTCGGTGTCTAGTAACATCTTGCGGGATGTATGGCTCAACCACCAGCACATTCTTCTGTATGCCTCAGCTCCTTGGGGATAGTCTCCGTAGGGACATCCTCCGGGGTAGCTTTCGTAACAAGACTCTTCGGATCCGGTACATATGCTCGGCATCGAGGTACCGACTCTATTTCTACTTTTCTTGGTATTTCTTTTATCTGTTCTGACATTCTTGGAGTTGACTTTCTTCTTTCTGGTTCCTGACGAACCGGTTTCCTTGGAGCATTTACACTAACAGTATCCATTTGTCTTGTTTATATTGATCTTACGCTAACTTGGTCGACATTTTGTGAATGTGACGATTCTTATTTCTTCGTTTGGGTAGCGATGAGAGCTCTCCTTACCCCTTGAATTTCGCGGGCGCGCATGACTGGCAAGCCTGCTGCTTGTGGCGACCACGGACTTAATTTTCTTATCTTCTCCAGGTTGTATGCGCGACGTTTGCTTTTCTTTACTTGTTCTTGGATTGGTGGCTTGGGCCACCCATTTTCATCATCTTGTACGTACGTGAAGTTCTTCTCGATTAGCGGGATCCAATCATTTTCTTTCGTATTGTAAGCCGAGCTGGTGTGAAGTACGAGTCAATCTCTATCATCGCTCCATCCCTCACCCTCTTTTCATCGAAGTGCTAGACTCATGCCATTTCTAAAGTTTAGAACCAATCGCTAGTTCTACATTTCCTGTGAAAAAACAAGGAAAGGATCAGGGGCTGTACTAAGAACAAGAAGTAGGAAGAGATGAGAAAATATCAGGAATGAACTTATTTAAAAGGAAAGATTGACATTTTATTATTATGTTTCCCATGTTTTCTTTTTAACATTTTCGTTGATGAGATTTTTTTTTATCATCCATTTTATTTTGTTTTGGGTTCGGACCCTAGTCAGAAAGTGATTACTTCACCCGTGTTTCAAGGGATAAGATTCTATTTTAGAGGCCATCCTTCAAAACATCAGGTTGCGTAATACTTCTTTAAATACTGTCCATTGATTGGAAGCATGGGTCGTTCTCCATGGCAATCCACCAGTTGGTAGGAACCTCCTGAGTAGACTGTCTCGACCACGAACGGCCTTTCCCATGTTTGTTCAAGCTTACCTCCTATCTTGCGGTGTGCAAGAATAGGTCTTCTGAGAACCAAAACTAAGTCAGCGACTTTGAAAGTTCTTGGGCGGACCAATTTATCATGGGCTCGGATCATCTTGGCACGATACGGTTCCAAATTACTGTTGTCTTGAAAGTCTTTTCCTTCAAGCTTTCCAATTCTTCCGGTCGTAGTCTGGCATTTTCTTCGCTAGTGATCTTTTACTGGCTTGCAATTCGGAGTGACGGAAGCCAAACTTCCGGGGGCGAGATGGCCTCGGACCCGTACATTAAAGCGTAAGGCGTAGGCGAGTAGGAGTCCTAAAAGTCGTCATCGTAGGCCCATAAGGCTTCTAACAACTTCTCGTGCCAATTTCTCTTGTTGTCGTCGAAAGTTTTCTTTAAAATTTGAACGAGATTTTTATTAAAAGCCTCGGCCAAGTCCATTTTCTCTTGGGTAGTAGATTGTTAAGTATCGCCGATCGATCCGTGTCTTCGACAAAATTTTTGATCTTTGTACTTTTGAATGCGGACCCATTATACGAAATGATCTGCGTGGTACCCCAAAATGGTAGATGACTTGGTTCTTGAAAAGCTGTAGCACGTGGTGTGCCTTCACTTCTACGAGTGGTATAGCTTCGCCCATTTAGAAAAGTAGTACGTAGTGCTGCAAGAATGAAGCGATGTCCTCTTGAAGAAGGCGGTTCTATCGGACCCACTATATACGTGCCCCAACACTCTAATGGCCACGACGCGATCGTCGGATGTAGCACATTTTGAGGTTGGTGTAGAACCACTCCGTGCACTTGACACTGGTGACAACTTTTGGCAACTTCAATACAGTCGATCATCATTGAGGGCCAGTAGTACCCTAGTCTTTTAATCTTCATTTTCATTTTCAGACCCGACTGATGAGCGCCACAAAGTCCTGAATGTATTTCTTTAACAATTTCATGAGCCTCGGACCCGCTCAGGCATCTTAGCCACATCTGATCAAAAGACCTTCTGTATAATGTATTATTTATTAATGCGTAAGACAGAGTTCTTTTCTTGATTTGATGGGCTATCGACTTATCGTCGGTAGGTTTCTTGTTACGTAAGTAGTCTATTAGTGGCTGCCGCCGATCTTCGTATTTTTACATCACTTCTTTGCAATTGTTTCTTACTGCTCTTTCGATTTGTGTATTGTATCCATGTCGAGTCTGTGATAGGACTTGTCGTCCTTGGACCGACACTTCAGCCGACTCATCTACCAAGCGAGGCAAATTCCTTTTCAAGGCGGGCTAACGCATCGGCGAAGCATTTTCTCTTACGGGAATCTAGTAGATTGTTACGTTTGGAATTTGTTCCGACAATTTCATGGTATGCTGAAAGTACTTGCTCGAGTCTTGGCTTTAGAATTTTGTCTTGTCCGGCGACTCTGTTGAATGATCAGTTGAGAATCTCCATAGATGTTGATGTCAGTTATTCCCATCCGAATGGTTAATTCCAATCCAGATTATAAGGGCTTCGTGATACACGTCGTTGTTTGTACACGGTTTTGTTAAGTGGTATGAGTATCTTAACATTCCCCGCTCCGGTGTTATAAAAATTAGTCGATTCCTGCCTTACGGGCACTTATCGTTTGCAATTCTTTGTTCTTCTGTACTGAGGACGCACCGTCGAAGTATAGTTACCAACGTCGATCATCAGCGTCTTCTAGGCTCATTATCTGCTCGTCAGGCAAATTGTCGTTGAGAGGCGAATCTGCTGGTAAAGGGTGTGCTACAAGGAAGTCTGCTAGGACGTGTCCCATTACGGCGCGAAGAGGAACGAAAGTTATGTCGAATTGCGATAGTATCATCGACCACACAGCAGAGTACGCCGGAAAGCGTCGGTTGGGTCATCGAAGTATTGCAATGGATTAACTCTCGAAATAAGGTTGACCTTATGAGAAAGCATGTAATGCCGAGCTTTTGAGCGGCGAAGATCGGGGACGAACAATGTTTCTCAATCGGAGGATACTTTACTTCCGTCGGGATTAGACGACGGCTTAGGTAGTAGAGAGCGTTTTCTTTTCCCTCGTCATTGACCTGGGCTAGCAGGGCTCCAAGGGAGTCGTCTAAAGCCGCGGTATAAAGTATCAACGGTCTACCTGAGACCTGAGGTATGCTAAGACAGGAGGTGTCATTAAATATTGCCTAACGTCCTTGAAAGCCTGCTGTCATTTCTCATCCCAAACGAATTTGGCGTCCTTTTTAACCAATGCCGAGAAGGGCTAACACCTACCTGACAAGTTCGAGATAAAGCGTCGAAGATATGCCAACTTCCCTTGAAAGGATCGTAGTTGTTTCAAAGTTTTGGGAGGAGGCATTTCTAAAATAGCTTTAATCTTTTTCGGATCGATTTCAATCCAGGGATGTCGGACAACAAATCCTAAGAATTTCCCGGAGGTGACGCCGAAGGCGTATTTTAAGGGATTCATCTTAAGGTTGTAATGTCTTAGTCGCTCGGAAACAATTCTCAAATCATACAGGTGATCTTCCTTCAGTTTACTTTTGATGACCACATCATCCACATAGCACTTGACTTGGTTGTGAATGAGATCATCAAAAATCTTCATCATCGCTCTTTGGTATATTGCTCCTGCGTTCTTTAGTCCGAATGGCATTACTGAGTAGCAATACACTCCTATCGGCGTTTTGAATGCCATGAGCTTTTCGTCTTCTGGTGCCATCTTTATCTGGTTGAATACCGACGATCCATCCATAAATAAGAAGATTTCATGCGTTGAAGCGATGTCGATCATCAGTTCTAGGATTAGTGGTGAAAATTCATCCTTTGGACATGCTTTATTCAAATCTCTGAAATCCACGCGATTACGATCGACCATTCTTCTTTACGGCGGTACCACGTTGGCTAACCAAGTTGGGTATTATTCTTCACGGATAAATTTAGCATCTATTAGCTTTCTAACTTCGGCTATTACTTGTTGCTCAATTTCTAGACGCATTCTTCTGGGGGCTTGTCTGACTAGAACATCAGTGGGATCTACTCCTAGTCTGTGAACTGCGACTTCTAGAGCTAATCATGACATTTCATCGTAGCTCCAAGCAAAATAGTCCTTGAATTCCATTAATAGCTTGATTATGTCTTCGGAGTCTTCTTTATTGAGTAAGGAGCTAACAAAGGTAGGCCTAGACTATTCGCTAGTACCTAAGTTAACTTCCGTTAACTCGTCTATTGTAGATTTGATTTCTTCCTCGAATTACGAGTGGAGCTTCGCCGATTGGTAGATCCTCAAGATCTTCTGAAGCTTCCAAGAACTATTTATTAGGTTCACAAGTGACAACCAAGCAAAATCTCGTAACATCAACTGATCCTACTATGCCGAATCCGAGACCATGTTTTGAATTGGGAGGCCGACCGACATTATTGCATAATTTTTCAAAGTGTTTTGATCAGCTTTTTGTCCATTTTTGAGGTAATACACCACATTGAATTAAATTTTGAACAAAGGGAGAGTACCACTCAAAAGGTAGTTCCATTAATTCAGATGAAGTAACATCTTCAAATTGTACATCTTTTTCAGTATTGGAAGAAGAAGCACCACGGTAAAACTTGATTGGTTTAGTATCACCACCATGCACTTCCTTGACCACCATACCCTCGATCTTATTAGAATGGATCGGGGTCAGGGTCATAGTATGTACATAATGGTTAATCTTCTCGTACATTGATTTATATTCTTCATTCTTTTCATCTTCGAGAGAAATCTTGAATTGTGGTTCCTTCTGACTTATTGTCGCTGCATATTTCTCAATTTCTTCTTCTTCTTCAGAACTGTTCTCCCAATCAACATCGATGAATGGATTCTTCTGTCCAACTGTTCCAACATTTCTTCCATGTCCTCGTCCCCGGCCTCGACCTCGAGTGCGAGTTATGGAGAAATCTTCACCATCTCGCCGTAAGGGAGTGGTGAGTAACTGTTGGACTAGAACTTCAGGTTCTTCATCGTCTTGAATTTCTTTTGTTTCATTTGGTATGGTATTTTTGGAAAAGATTGTTTTCTTCAGAGGCGCGTAGTAGGCCGCATCTTCATGAATTCCGATCTCGTGTACGGAGAATGGTTGCAAGTCACCTTTGATACACTGTTCTCCTCCTTCGTAATACTTTATGCACTAGTGCAGAGACGACGGTACCATCCAGTTTTCATGGATCCATGACCGAGCCAGTAGAGCGTTGAACGATGTCTCAGAATCAATTATGTGGAATTTTGTGGTTGTCTTTGCTAAATCACCGGTCTTTATTAGTAGTGTTATCGATCTAAGAGCTCTTTCTCCTTTTTGATTGAAGCCTCTTAATAACATCTTGTCTGCTTCAAGCTCGCAATCAACAATTTCCAAATACGCTAGCGTCCGAAGATTCATTATGTTGATTGATGCTCCCGGATCAACCAACACTCTAGAGAGCGTAAAATTTCCAATAGTGACTGAAATGTTTAAGGGTCAGTTGTGATCGAGTGTTCCGGTAGTAGATCATTGTCCGTGAAGGTAACACCTCGCTGTTCTCTTAACGAGCAAACCTCGTCGAAGGAATTACCGGCCATTTGAGTTAAACAAATCTCTGGATCAAGTAAAGCCTTGATCAGAGCCTCCCTCATCTCCTTTGACAGGATCAGAGCATCACATATGCTTAGTTTGGTTGGTAGCTTCCTAAGATGGGCTAGCACGTTGTAATCCACTTTATTACCATGTTCCTCGATTTCTTCCCGAATGGGCAGTTCCTCTGCAGGGTTGACTCTTCTTCGAGCAACCACCTACTTTCCTTTATCCTTTGGACCCATTCTCGGGGGTAGAACTTTTCCGCTTCTTAGATTGACTTCAGTTATCTCTTCTAAATTTGCCGGTGTCTCCTCTTGAATCGGAATAACTGGCTCTTCTGAAGTTGCTTCGGTGTCTGATGGTTCTAATTCTATCGCGATTGGAGCTCCTCGAAATTCACAAATGGACTCGTTGCTTGTTGAGCTTTCATAGCCTCCTTTGTGAACATCTTCTTTGTCGTGGTCATCGAGGTTATGTATGATTTGAGAATCAATATTTGTATTGGAATCGAGATCTAGATTAAGCCGGTTGTCGCTAGTTACGTAATCATTAGAAACAGTTAAAACCTAGCCAACGCCATAACCCTTATCATTATAAGATCCCGCCGAGGCGAGCAGATAATCATACGGAGTCGAGAGTTCGAGGGATTTCTCCCCGAATCGGAAACAACCATCCTAGGATAAGCAGCCCCTGAGTACACCCTTCGGAGCCTCGGTCTTTTTTCTTCCACTTCTCCTCCTTCTGGGGCGGTTCTTCAATCGCAAGTGATAGTGCCGGCTCGACAGGTTTTAAACTCTGAGTTGAAGCGTGTACCGAAGCGGTCTGGATATGATCCAAATTTTTCTTCGATGATCTTGTCCAGACAGTACTCCATCCATCATCAGTCGTGTACGGGTTTATCAGAACAATGCGATCCGTTGAAATAACATTGATGGAACCTCCTTTCAGGGGTTCCTTCATGTATTCCTTTAGGATCGTTATGTTCCCTTTCCGGAGATTGTCATCAAGCCAACTCTTGAAAGTGATGCAATCCGCTATCTTGTGTCCGAGCATCTGGTGGTAAGGGAAATAGTTCGGATGATCTTTCTTATTGACTTCCTCCAGATTCTTGGGCTCTGGCAGCTGAAAATCCATTGTCTTCATTAAGCTGCAGAACATCTTTGCTATTGCTTCAGTTTTGAATGGATATTCTCTATTTTGAAGTTCTCTTAAGGTACGCGATGAACGAGGCGGTTGTTCATAATGCTGAGGCGACTGATAGCTCGGATGAGGTTGTTGATAACCCTGCTGAGGTTGCTGATAACCCTGCTGAGGTTGCTGATAAGTCTGTTACGGTGGTTGATAACTAGGTTGTGGCCGCTCTGGTGGTATCTACATTTGCTGCTTGCCATTATCTATTGCGGCGACGATTCCAGATTTCTTTTCAAATGTCTTAACAGTTTTCTGCTTATCGATCTTGTCTACGAAACTTAACTGCTTTGCCTCTTCTTGCAAGCTCCCAGTCTTGCTAAGTAACTTCTCGAAAGTCTTGATTGTAAATCCTTTAAGGAGAACTGTTATCGGGCCATGGATACTCTTAAGCAAGACGCCGACTGCATGTTATTCTTGAAGCTGTGGTTCACACTTCATGCTTAAATTCCTTCATCGAAGTATGTGTTCCACTAAAGTCGCATTCGACTTTGTTGCTCCACCACTAGATCACTGATAGTGATGTGGTGCTGAGCCCCGACAAACCGCTTAACAAAGAGATTCTCCAGTTCTGAGAAGGTCTTTACTGAACCATTCGGCAATTCTACGTACCAGTCGAAGGCAATCCCTGATAAACTGCTGACAAACTGGCGGAAGAGTAGAGCGTCACTCCCACTGGCATTGTAACAACTAGCACGAAAATGTACGACATGCTGCCGAGGGTTTCCGTCCCATTAAAAGTCTTAAACAGAGGTGGTACGAAGCCTTTCGGGTATTGGACTACATCGAACTCTTCGAGGTAAGGTCTACCCGTCTGAATAGATGCTTCACTCTTGGATTGTGCTAGGGCTTCTCGCACCTGCTGTTCTACCATGCTCTTAATGTCCTTTTCTGGAATCATGCTTTGTGCAGGATCTTTCATTGGTTGTTCATCTCCGTTGACGGATGTGATCTTTTTTCCTCCATCTACAATATGAATACTTTCTGGGGGTGTTTCTTTCTGAGGTTGTACCTGACTCTGGAGAGTGGCTAAGGCAGCAGCCATCTCTTCCATTCTCTTTGTCATCTGGGAAATTGTGTCATTTCTTTCTCGAAGCTGTGCCCTCATCACTTCCGGTTCATCTCTTTCTGCAGCTGTCGGAGCACCTTGCGAAGCTGATGATGCTCGCATCTCAACCATGTTGATCTCGGCATACTTCTCATCCATGAACTCTGATGAGTCAACTTCATCCTCTAGTTTTTCTTCTCTTTCTTTTGCTAACTGTTGGATGTTGGTCCTTAACTTGTCCATGGCATCCTCTAGTGGCCTTTTCCGCACGGTCTCGCGAGTTGTCTCGTGACGGTTGTTGAACTTCCTTCCGGCGAGTCCCTTTATTGCGGTAGCACTCTCTTCTGATTCAAGTCTCTCGACGAGATTTTTCTTCTCAGGACATTGTTTTCAGTCTTAGCTCGCCAGTAGTAGGTCGCCATACCATCCTTCTCGCAACCGGAAGCCTAGGACCGGATGATTTGTCGGCTATATGCTGGAAGGTGGTATCCTCCCTAATTTGTAGACCCGATACAACAACGGGTGAACTGGCTTTTATCTTCTTCTTTGGTTTCTCTGTGGCAGTAACAGGCTCTATTCGCGGTCCGGCGGGATTTAGTGGCACCCGTCCTATCCTTCTTAAGATTTCGACACGGGGCATCTTTCTTTCTTTGCCAATCTTTCTATCACGGCTTGCGATCGAGCCAATGGCGTAGTCTTATCCCTTTTCCTCTTGTAATTGTTGTAGTACGCAGGTCGGGGGTAATGCAATGGCGATCCTATGGATATTCTCTTCATCGATGCGGCGGAGAGAGGTGAAACCTGCTCCCTTCCAACGAGAGGTATATACTCAGGCAGTTCTTCTCTTTCCTGAGGGATTTCTTCTAGAAAAGCAACTTCAGCAGCTCTGGCTTTCTCGATCTTGGCGATCATTCTGCTTCTATTTCTCCTTCGAGTCCGAGTTAGGGGTGCAACTCTTGAACTGGACCCAATCTAAAAAATAACTAGTATTGTAGCAAAATCTGTAACCTCCACGGTGACAGGCTCATCACCGACTTAGATTTCCTTCCCCTTCAGTTTGGCAGAAGTCGGGGTAGGTGCAGAGATGACTAGACCGGTGGGGGTAGAGACAACAGTCCTCCTACGAATAGTAGTACCTCTTTCAGCTGGAATCCTTTGCAGGGGAGGGAATTCTTGAGTCGATTTCAAGTTGAACTCAATCAAGGGTTTCTCAGTTTCTGACACTTTGTCCATTAGTGTGAAGAGAGTGACATTAGCAAACTTGATATCTGTGTTGTCGAATCCTTGTCCGAAACGGATGATCCCATTGTCTGGCAGCTCATCCTTGTAAATGGCGAAGTCCATTCCATTGGTGAAGGAGAAGATTAACTTTGGGGCAATCATTTTCTGCAGGGCAGCTTTCGAATGTCAGTCCTGAATTATGCTTCTTTTCGTCGTAAAGTTTAGCACGAAAAAGAAAGAGTCCGAACACATTTTCATTTATCTTAGTGTATTTGTGATTTTTAAAAGATATTGTTTATTAGAAGGTTGTTTATTAGCGGGTTCGTTTGTTAGAAACAAAACGATTAAAGGAAAAAGTTATAGAAAAGGTAAAGGGTCCGATTTAGAATTGGAAAGGAAGAGAAAGTCTTATGCAAGACTTCTCGACTCGAAGGACCGCTTCTAAACTAGCACCTATTGGGGGTCCACCCCTCCTCAGAAAAGAGGTAAAAGGATTTCAGAACATCTCCATTTAGGGGTGTCTAAACAGTGGCTCCTAAATCCGAGAGGAGTTGGCTATACTCGTTCAAGACAGAAATGAACGGGGTATTCCAAAGGAAGAATGGTAGTTTGCTCCACTAGGGACACGGGTACACTGCCGATTTATGAAAGTAAAAACCATCTAATCAAAATGGAGAGAGGAACTAGTCCCCAGCGGAGTCGCCAGAAGCTGTCGGCATATTTTTAGGTTGAGTGTTGTATTTTGAAAAGGAGGGTCGCCTACAGAAATTGTCGGCGAATTTTAGATTTTAAATTTAATTTATATATATATATATATATATATATATATATATAATTTAAAAAGTAGCATTTGATTTTGAAAATAATTTTATGTTTGAAAATTTTAAGATATGAAATCAAACCGATCTCACATCCCAAATAGTTTATATAAATGAGCACAACATCACAAACCGTGTATCTATATCGAAGGACAAACACACTGCTTGACGATGAGGCTCGATTAAATAAACTAGAAGATTTGTGATATCCGTTTAGTCTGCGAACCAATTTTATAAGCCGACAAGTTCCTCTGCTTAATATAAAGAAATTAAATAGGGTTTATATTACCTGGGTTCTTAAAGTTTCCTATAAGGGCAAGCCCCTATAGTTAATTACATCTTAAATGACGGGAATCATTTAAGAAAACTCTCGATAATGATTAGTAGTTTTGCTCTCAAGAATTTCAAAGTTTAAGGTTTAAAAGGATTGAATTTTGGAATTTCAATAGGGAATGGATCAAATTTGGAACAATTAATTTTAGGAGTCCAAAGGAAGAAAAGTAGGAGAAGCTGAGGATCTAAGAAGAATCTTGACAACTTCCCAAACTATGCTATTGTTTGGCTTCAATTTAGGAATTTATTTAATATTGCAATCCTGCTAATTTTAATTAATTAGGACTTATATTTGTATGACATGATCATACAAATAACCTGGAAGGTATGAGGGTTTTATGTCGTACCAAACGACTACCTCAAAGTCCTAAGACCGGTTAGGGCTTAATTTACATGACACGATCATGCAAATGCCTAATGAAGAGTTGAGGATTTATGTTGCACTAGGCAAACTACCTCGAAGTCTTATGGCTTGGTTATTTAATTCTAAGAAAGTTTTGCTGAAGTAGATCCGAGTTTTGCTGATGACGATGGCCGAGCTGCCCACCATGCTCCGAGCTCCTTATTGTTGCAGAGGTTTAGTTTTAGAAGTCATAAATCAGGAGATGAGAGAAGTGTTTCGGTTTAGAGAAAATCTTAAAATCCAAGTGTTTTTAGTATTTTAATTTAAACAAATCTTAAAGTTGTTTAAACAGAATCGATTAAGATCCCAGAGTTCCGTCATCCTGGCACCGTTATTTTCATCGAATTCACTTAGTCCAGATGAATTTGCTAAACTCAACTGAATGTGTTCCACACTTTCATTTAGACAATGGGAAATCCCGTTAGCAACATGTGGGTTACATCATCCGAGGTATTCCCGATCATTCGACGAGACATTTTAATTTAGTTGCAATTGTAGTTTTGTTGTTCTGTTTGTGATTAAATTTTGAGTTGTTTTATATTTTGGAATGTTGTGGCGGTGAATTTTATCTTGTAATGACTTTTAATTTTGTTTTGGCTTCAGTTTAGGGACTATCCTAAAGGTTTTGGTTTTCATGCAACAGTCTTATTTATCATGCAAGAAAAAGTAAAGAGCAATGCATGTAAGTAAATTGCAATAAAGTAAATTGCAATAAAATAAAAGCGTACCTGGAGGGTCTTCCCGTCATCCCAAGCTGCACTTAAAACACATGTTAAGGCATTTAAATATTTTAACAAGTACTTAGGTAAAGCTAAGGGAAGGTTTTTGGTTGTCTACCAAATTCCTAATCCTATAACTAGTCATTTCCTATGACGTCGAGGTTGTTGGTTTGGTTTAAGGATGATTTTCTTCATCAAAGAGCAATTAAATTCAATTTTTCTTCTAAAACATCCCATCATATTGAGGAAGTGCTTAGGACGAGTCTTAAACATCATCTCAATACTTCTGGGATTATTTTGAGTCCAAGTAAATTTAATTGCACAGGTGAATTAATCAACAGGGAGTTTAGTTAAACTTTGTCTCTTGCTCAGTGAACCTGGGTATTTGATTACCTAATGAATGAAGTGACATCTCACTTAATACTCTATTTAAGAGTTATAATAATTAAAGCCTTTAAGGGCAAGTTGGGTTGTTGAGAATTTTAATCATTCTTAATTTAAAGTTTGAGTTAATGGTTTAAAAGGATTTAATTTAATTATGAGCTTTTAATTAATAATTTTAAGTTTGGAATAGTGTTCAAATTATTTTAGATTTAATTTAAGTCTTTACACTTTCAATTATCTTAGTATTTCAGATTGATGTTCAGGTTTTAAATTTACTTACATAGAAAGAGCTGTTGAAATTATTGATATATTTTGATTTAACTCTTAATGATTTCATTTAGGTTTGTTGTTAAGTTATTTTAATTTAATTTAATTTAATTTAATTTGATTTAATTTAATTTAATCTAATTTTAATTTAATTTTATTTAATTTTAATTTAATTTTAATTTTAGTTTAATTTTAATTTTAATTTAATTTAAATTTAATTTAATTTTAATTTAATTTAATTTTAATTTAATTTAATATTAATTTTAGTTTCAATATTTTAAATTTAATTTAATTTAATTGTTCAGGTGTTAATTTAATTTAATTTAAACTTTGACTTGACTTAATTAAATTTAATTTAATTTAATTCCAAGATTTTAAACTTGATTTTTAATTATTAGACCATTTAACATTTTAAGCTTTAATTCGTTTAAAGGTTATCTTCTTTTAATTTTTAATTTGGATTATTATTTTAATTTTTAATTAAGAACTAAATATTATTAAAGTGACTTATTTAGGGATTTTTAAATTAAAGAACAAATATCCTCTTAATAATATCCCTATTTTAATAATCCAAATTTAAATATATTCTTTCCAAAATTTAAATTAGTTATTTAATTAGGGTTTCATTTTGATAATTTCAAAGTGTTTAACGGGTTTCTACCCTTTAATTTCCCTAGGTTTCAATCATCCAAGAGAAAATTAAAAATCAAATATTTTACCTCCCCCTTTTGATTAAACCTAAAGTTTTAATTAGGGGTTAAAATTTTTAATTACCTTTATGTCCTTTTAGGCTTATTTATTTCATAACTCACTAAATTGAGCTCAAATGAATTTGAAATTTTTATGTCACCTCATTCACATGTCAATTAAGACATTAGAGGAGAAAATGTGATTTTTCTGAATTTAATTTATTTATATAATTATTTTTAGTAGAAAATAGGGGTTTTCAAAGAAAATTTAACAACATGAACAATGAAAGGTTTTTGTCCTTAAGAAAATTATGAGATATTCCTAATGACCAGAGAACCACTTGGACCAATTTTTGTGATTTTTTTAATTATATTTTATTTATTATAATTATTTTAAATTTTAGAGTATTAATTAATTTTAAAATAAAGTAAAACTTGAAAAATATATTTTATATTTTTCCTAAATTTCTCTGACCTCAAGGAGTCTAGAGAAACAAATTTTATAATTTTCAAATGTTTCTTTGATTTATAAAAATTATTTTAGTGAAAAAGGTTGAAAATTCATTTTTTTAATATTAAAAATTACATTAAGCATTTAAAATTCAATATCTTATCCTAGGGACTTAGGAAAAATATTTGGTTTGTTCCTAAATGATTAGGAGTCAAAATGTGACATTTTTATGATTTTTAATATTTTTGTGATTTTTATTATTTTTTAATTATTAAAATATTAAAATATTGTGAAAAATCAACTTTTTAAGAAAATTCCAATTTTAATTTTCTTGAACTCCCCTGATATTAGAGAAGCTCCAAAACCATTTTTGTGAATTTTTGAAAAGTATTTTTGGAGTTATGAATTTTTAAAGTTCCATTTTGCTTATGAGGATTAATCAATCCATTTGGTGGGGTTAATCAAGTCCAATTGATTTCAAAATTTTATGTAAGGTTCCTCTAACCCTAAAGAGTAATGGAGAATTGTTTTCAAGTCAATTTCATGTGTGGTTAACCCTAATTAATTCAAATTCAATTTTAGGGGTTTAGCCTAATTAAGGTTATTATGAATGAATTAACTCAAAATATATTTTTCATAGGGTCCCCTGGTCCTAAGAAACATCACCAAATTTTCCTAGAATTTATTTAATAACATGATAATTATTGAAATTAAAATACCTAAAACAGTGACATGAACTTGAAAAATCAATAACTTTTCACAGAGATGGCCTCTGACCTTAAAAAATTCAGGGAATGTTCCCAAGATCAGAGGTTTCAAAAGCCATGGTGAATTGTCTATGCAAATGAAGAATCAAAATATTGGAAATAATAAATAAATTATTAAAAATAAAATACTCATCCAAATAACTTGATTTCTTTTCCACATTATTCCCCTCTGTTCACTGAGCAAGAAGGTATTTTTATTTTATTTTTATGATTTTTCTATGTAAAGATATGAATTTTTGAAGTTCTGGTATTTAAATAATTGAAAAATACTCTAATTTCCTACTTATCCGACTAGGCGCCGCGTCAACCTACGGCGGATCGAAAGCCCACGCATCGTTCTATGATTCGGTGCTGCCATCTGACTCAGCGTTCTAGGGGCCCACGGTTCACGTAACATTCTGTTGTTCGGCTTGATCTCGACCGTCCGCTCGATACACGTGCGATCTAATGGCTCCTGGTCATCATCTATGACAGGTGTGCACCCGTGACCGTCCACACTCAAACCCTAAAATCTCTCCCGATTCTCAATGGATTTTCGAGTTCTTATACTCTATTGATTCGTCTTGAAGAGACGAACACATCCATATGGTTTATAAGCTATGAAATTAAGCCAAACAAAATGGAGAATTGCTGGAAGTTCGGGAGGAAGAATGAGTTCATAACTTTGCTCAGAGAAGTGAAGCTTCGATCTGAGGGTTGCGTCATCTTCGATTGAGTCCAGGAAAGCTCCAGATGAAGTCTCAGGCCCTGGGGAATTGTCCAAGTATGAAAGTGACCAAGGCCGATCACAAAGCTTGGAGGCTGGAAGCAATGGCTGGCCTGGTGAGGGGGTTTTTGCTGGGGAACTTCTCCTCTTGGTCTGGTGAAGGTGTAGGGTCAATCAATTTGAAGATTGGCTCACTGTGGTGAAGTGTCCTATTTTTGGGTGGATTTTCAACTCGAAATCGAGCTCGTTAATGGGGTTTAGGGTAAAGGAACACTGGGGATCAACTCGCTCCGGGTTAGGAGAAGGTCCCGGAGCAATTTTGGCGAGTTTCCTTAATGTCTGGTTCATCACCTTGTTTGGCCGAGAGGTGAGTGGGCTTAAATAGAGGTGGCTGGAGGGCTTCCCAGGGGCAATTGGAGGCTTGGATCAACTGCTCAGGGCAAGGGAAGAACAGCTGCAATGGCCATTTAGGTTGGGATAAGTCAGCTAGTTCAAATTTAATCTTTGATTCAAATCAAGCCTCTCAGCCTAGTGGTTTCCGGCGGCTGTGGTGGCTACCGGCCAAGTATGGGTCATCCTCAGGGTCAGGGAGGTTAGTGCTTGAGTTTTGTGAGTTCAATTAGCAAATGCCAAGTGTAAATGAGTTGAATCAAAGTGGAAGGGGAAGGGATCATTTTGGGCTTGGTTTGGTCAAAGGCATGGATTTGGGTTTGGTGCACCCACCAAGGCCTGATTTGGGCTGAAGGGAATCATATGGCTCAGCTGAATTGGAGTGGAGAAGTCTCCATCCATGGTGAGGTGGCTAAGCATGGTTTAGTGTGTATCATGGATGAGGTTAAAAAGGCTTAAGAAAGGGGCCCTCCATTTGCTATAAATGACATGGTGAGGTGTCAAGATTCTCATGGCTTCATATGGCTTGTAAATGGCTCACATTTGGCTTGGAAAAGGTTGACTTGTTTCATGAAAAAGTGTTTTAGAAATTTTTGGCATTTAGGGGTAATATGGCATGAGGCTTGATTTGGAATGGCTTGATTTTTTATTTAGGACTTAGGGATGATTTCAATTAAAGGCATGATGAGAAGAATTTGTCATGTGGGCTTTGGATTGATTTTGGGCTTTTTTTTTAAATCATTTTGGATGGGCTTTTAAAGTGGTTTAAGGAAGTGGGCTTTTGGATTTAAAGTAAATTTAGGATGAAAATTTTGTAAAGTATTGAGCCAAATAAATGTTGCAATTGGTTTTGGCATGTGTCATGAGTGGTTTGGAATAATTTTAAAGTGTTTTTGAATTAAATTGGGTTTAATTTGGGCTTTTTTTTGTAAAGGGGCCAAGGTGGGCCAAATTGGGCTAACTTGGGCTACGGTTGGGCTAATATTGGATTTGATGTAAAATTAATGTTGGGAAATGTTTATGGGAGTGTTACAAAGAGTTTTCAATTTTGGTTGGGCTCTAATTTTTTGATTTAGGCCCATTTGGGTTAGGTTTGGGCTTAGATCAATTTAAGGGACTTTGGTTTTGGGTTAGGTTTGGGTGGAGTTTAGGTTCAAATATTGGGCAAATCAAGTTATTTTTTTTGTTTATGGGGATGTTAGGAAGGCTTTAAAAAAGATTTGGGGCCAATTGGAGTTGAATTTGGTTGCTTTGGGCTAGGTTTAGGTCATGGGTCAAAATTGGGCCTAAGGCTTCAAATTGAAATTGAGCCCAAATGTCAATCAAATTGGAGTTAGATTTGGTCCAAATTGATATTGGGGATATTGAATTGAAGTTTAGAATTTAATTGGACCAGAATTGAAGTCAATTGGGGTGGTTTGGTTTGACATTGGGTTCACTTGGGTTAAAAATGGGTCAAATTGGGGGTTTTGGTAAAAGTGGGATAAATTGGCAAAATTGGCTCTTGGTGTAGTTGAACAAAATGTAATTGGGAATATTTGGGATTTTCTGGAATTTTCTGGGAATTTTTAAAATTTTTTGAGTTTTTGGAGTAGAAGGGTATTTTGGTAGTTTTGGGGGGACTTAGGGGTATTTTTTGAAATTTTGGTATTTTTGGAAAAATATGGTCAATTTGAGTGGTGGGATGTGTTTAGGATTAATTTTTAAGGATCTTGGGTAATTTAGGTAATTTTGCAAATTTTGGGTCATTTCAAGGGTATTTGGTAGGTTTGGTGGGTCCGGGGCCCCGGGGGTCAAAAATTGAAATTTTGAAAAAAGGAAGATTGATCAAGTGTGAGTGAAATGTAATCATTTTGGTTGAGCCATGAAGCCATATCAAGCCCATATGAGCCATGAGAGGACTCATTTGGGGCATTCACTATGTTGTTCCTAACCCTCTTAGCTAGGGGCTTAGGGGTTAAGGACCATCCATATGAATTACCTACATGAGTCAGGAGGTCAAGTTGGGTGAGAGTGTGGTTTTAGGACATGGAATGTGTGTGAGAGTATAGTGTATGTGCAAGTCAACCCTCACCAGACCAGGCCACCCAGGGTATTCCTAAGGCCAAAAAGTCCTATAGGGAACTCATCCTTTAAACCTCCACATTTGATTTCAACCCTCTAGGTGATTAGGGGTCTACAATCAAGCTTGTGGGATTTGCAGGGAGATAAGAAGTGGTTTGAATTTCTAAAGGGTGGGTTCCATTTATAGTCCTCTAAGATTAGTCAAAGAAAAAGCCTAAGGCAAGATCCTAAGTACAAAAGAGAGAAGCAAAAGACCTCATCTAAAATGAGGTCAACAAGTACATCATGTAAAATCATTCAAAGAAAGATTGAAAAGTTTAAAAAATTATATTAAACAATTTTTAATATGGAGGAAAGATGACTCTTCAATTAAGTTAAATGAGGAGGTTGCTAAAATAAATATGGTCGAGATACGATCTACTTCTTTAGCACAAGAACTAAATGAAGAAGACACAACAGAAGAATTGTGATCAATTATTTGACAACGGCATGAACAATTCAACCATCTTGTGCAAAAAATGGAGGAACTAATGGTAGCTTTACAAAACTCACCAACAAATCCATTGCCTACAGTTGAAATTATCAGGCCAGAAGATCGAGGACAAAAGAGAGCCAATAGAAATTGAAGAAAGCAATGAAAAGAAAAAGGATTCTCCTCAAAGTGGAATTCCAGAAAAAGAAATTACTTAATTGGTAGAAAAAAAATTTAAAATATAATGGCTTAAATAAAAGCTGGATCATTAATTCTAAAGGGTAGACCCTATCCATAGGAATTTGATTTTGTTTAATACCCTAAAGGTTTTGTTCCTCCTCACTTCAATATGTTTGACAGAACTAGTAATCTTAATCAACATCCGGTACATTTCATAGCAAGTTGTTGTAATTCAGAAGAAGTGACACTCTTCTATTCCATCAATTTGTTAGCAGTCTCACAGGAGTTGCCTGGCATGTGGAACTTTCTAATGGGTCTGTTAAGACTTTTGTAGAACTTGTAAGTCTTTTCATTCAACGGTTCGTTACTTTCTAATGGGTCTGTTAAGACTTTTGTAGAACTTGGAAGTCTTTTCATTCAACTGTTCACTGGAGCACTACATCATACTACATTTGGTGATTTGGTGGTAGAAAAAACAAAAGCCAGGAGAAAGTTTAATGAATTACATTTTGTGTTGGAGAAATCTCAGCATTAAATGTGAACCACAACTCCAGAAACAACACGCTGTTGAAATCTTGCATAAAAATGTCCATGGTCCTATAGCATTTATGCTCAAGGGATTCACTATCGAAACATTCAAAAAATTACTTCGTAAAGCTTCAGATCTTCAGGAAGATGCTAAGCATATGAGTGTAACAGAAAAGACCGAAAAGACAGAGTCTGTCAAAACATTTGAAAAGAAGCCGAGAAACGTTGTAGAAAGGGGTAAAAAGTAACGCAAGTTTAACCTGAATAAAAGAAACAACGACAAAACCAATCATCACCACAATCTTTTTCTCAACTACAACTTCAACAACAAATTCCAGTACCGACAAACAAGAGAACGATGACTGAAAGAATGATTAAAGAATACCCATTTAAGATAAAGGCCATCAAGAAAATATTCCGTAGCCTGCTGAAAATACCAGAATTCAAGCTGCCTGAGGCTAAAAGGACAGCAGAAGTTGACATGAAGGACAATCCCCAATTATTGTCCTTACAAAAAAATGCTTGGACACAAGATTTAGAATATTTTGTCTTCAAAGACTGGTTAGAGCGTAACTTTAAAGAAGGTAATATAGTAATCTTGAAAGAATATTTGAACGAGCCTGAAAAAGTTTCAGTCAATATGATTTCAATTGATAAGCTTAATTTGGACAATAAGAACAAAGACAACACTGTTCAAGGTAAATCTTCTGAGGAGATCCTTATGGACTTTCAAGTCACAAAATCTTCTAAGAAAAGGAAAGAAAAAGAAAAATAAAGACCCACAAAGGATTAGAGGTCTTCTAGAGATTGAGATTACTGTTCCTTTTGTACCTTCTAGCTTTTATGTTCCTCCATATTCTACTTGGATAGTTATATCGGATAAAGGGAAGAAATCCCTTGAACCTATAACCTTGTATGTGTCGGCATATTTTTAGGTTATAAATTTAATTTAAATATATATATAATCTAGAAATTATCATTTGATTTTTGAAAATAATTTTAAATTTGAATATTTTAAGATATGAAATCAAACTGATCTCACATCCCAAATAGTTTATATAAACGAGCACCGCACCATAAACCGTGTATCTATCCTGAAGAATAAACACACTGCTTGATGATGAGGCTCAATTAAATAAACTAGAAGATTTGTGACATCTGTTTGGTCTACGAACTAATTTTATAAGCCGACAAGTTTCCCTGCTTCATATAAATGAATTAAGCAGGGTTTATATTACCTGGGTTCTTAAAGTTTCCTATAAGGGCAAGCCCCTATATTTAATTACATCTTAAATGACGGGAATCATTTAAGAAAACTCTCGATAATGATCAGTGGTATTACTCTCAAGAATTTCAAAGTTTGAGGTTTTCAAACAAATGGGATTTTGGAAATTTCAATAGGGAATAGCTCGAATTTGAAACAGTTATTTCAGGGGTCCAAAGGAAGAGAAGTAGGGGACGTCACAGACCCAAAGAGAACTTCGGTGACTTCCCGACTGTCCTATTATTTGGCTTAAATTTGAGAGTTTACTTAATGTTTTAATCCTACCAATTTTAGTTAATTAGGAGTTATACTTCTATGATATAATCACACAAATACCCTCGAAGATGAGAGGGTTTATGTCATACCAAACGACTACCTCGGAGTCCTAAGACCGGTTAGGGCTTAATTTGCATAATATGATTATGCAAATGCCTAACGAAGAGTTGAGGATTTATATTGCACTAAGCAAATTACCTCGAAATATTATGGCTTGGTTATTTAATGCTAAGAACAGTTTAGCTGATGTAGACTCAAGTTTTGCAGATGAATATGGCCGTGCTGCCCACTATGCTCCAAGCTCCTTGTTGTTGTAGAAGGTTTAGTTTTAGAAAGTGGCTATCAAGAGATGAGAGAAGTGTTTTGGTTTAGAAGAGTCTTAAAGTTCAAATTCATTAAAGTTTTAATCAAAACAAATCTTAAAGTTGATTAAGAAGAACTGATTAAGATCCTACGGTTCCGTCATTCCGGCATTGGATTCACTTAGTCCAAATGAATTTGATAAACTCAACTGAATGAGTTCCACACTTTCATTTAGTCCGTGAGAAATCTCGTTAGCAACACGTGGGTTACATCATCCGAGGGATTCCCGATCATCCAACGAGATGTTTTAATTTTGTTGTAGTTGTAGTTTTGTTGTTTTGTTTTAGCATCACTGATCTATGTCACAATAATCATCTCATTATGAATGGAAAGGAGAAAGATACTTTCTTGCAACTGAACTTTGTTATAAATTTAGTATTCTATTAGTTTAACTTTCTAGAGTTTAAAACTTATTTTGGTATAAATAGTAACTACAAGTGTTGTCTATATTTTAAGAATTGAACTTACTTGCAATTGTGTTATGATTCGAATAAGTGATTTCTGTGCTACGCCATAAATTTGAAGCCTCCCCGTAGGATTAATATTCCAGGACTCCACTAGAGCATTGTATTACTTGAGTAATATGTATACTTGCGTTTAATTGTGTGACTCGTTATAAAACTAAATTAATATATATCTAAACCGACTTTAGAAATTTTGGTAAATTAAAAAAGTTGCACCACTGCTACAACACGTATTTGAATGCTTAAATGAATTTCATCAGCTGTAGGGTAAGCATATTCTCTTAAAGGTCTTTGTAAAATTTGATTGTCATTTTCCTCAATATTTTGTTCAATATTATTTCGAGGTTTATTAGCCATTTCTTCCAAATTATGGAATCATTTTTCTTTTCTAATATTTCTTACGGTGCGTTCTAATTCAGAATTATAGGGTATTAATCATTCAGATCCTGAACTTCGCATAAAAATTTAATAAAATATTTTTGATTAATAATAACACAAAAATATACTTTAAAAAATATATATTTTTTATTTTTAGTTTTTAGTTTTCATATTTTTTTCCTTTAATTTATGTATGCGTCCCCGACAACGGCGCCAAAAACTTGACCCGACCACAATTATGCAAGTATAAGAGCTTATAAAATTATGGCCAAACTTGACCCCAAATCAGATTAAGTGGCTATTGTATGATGATTAAAGATTACAATTTTTAAAATATAAATCGTACACTAGGGGTACTACGCAAGTGTATCATTTCAAGTAATATATAACTTTCTTTTTAAAACCCCAAATATCGATCCCACAGGGAAACTATGTAAATCACAAAGAAAGAAAAAGTTTAATACAAAAATTCAAAGTCTACATAACAACTAATCAACTAAAAATAAATAAAAAAATATGCAAGTTACTCAAGTAGAAATTGCAAGTAAATAATTTTAATGCTTTAACACAATAGACAAAGATTCTTTCCCCATACGAAATACTTCATGATTAGTAGACAACTAAATTAGCATGAGAACTTTGAGAATGTGTTATTGTGACAAATAGGAGCATACATATTCTTTAAATCTTTATGCAAGAAGTAAATAAAGAACATTGGCTAGTTTTAAAGATTGGTTCAGGATGTATTATTAGTAGTAAGTATTAATTCTAGGCTCTCACTTCTAGATTACCATAGGGTGCCTATGGTCTAGCCTACTAGTGACCTGTCGCCTTTCTTTTAAACCAAATTTATGGACTTTAGCCTGTCACTCTAAAAACATAATAAATTCTACGCTCATCAAAGAGTATCTCCTTATCGATTTGCACTTCCCCCTTCATAGATTTACAATCCACCTTTAAGAAAATTGTGATACATACATGTTAAGAACTCTTAGCCCACCGTCAGATTTTAAAAAAGAAAAAAAAGCAAAGTTCTCAAAACCAAATTAAATCCTTAACTAAATCATTTCATATTCGTAGGGAGAAAGATAAGAAGACTACTCAGAAAGCATCAGATTTACACAACAAAACATATTTATATAACCCGAATTCAAAGTACAGAACTTAAAAACCAAGTTATAAATACTTATCTGGAATGTTCTCTTGGCAATCCTTCGAAGTTTCTTTGACTCCAACTAACTTTTACAAGACTCCAACTCCAGTAATCACACTAAAACACATTAAACTCTCACTAAAGTAACAAAAAGTAATGAGAAAGACTCACTAAGAGCACTCTACACTCTTCTATCACTTTGACAAAACTTTAATACAATGACAACACACACCCCTTTTCTTGTAGAATAGTCCTATATTTATATACCTTCAAAATGACCAGGGGTTGCTTAAGGCACTTCTTCAAAATTCAGCCGCATTCAATGAATCTTCTGGCTCCTAGGCATCAGCTTCCTGCATGAATGGACGTGTCCCTTCATATTTAAGTCACACCTCTTCGTTGAAAAACTGAATCCCTGTGTCTTTCTTCATTGTATCTTGTTTATAACATGTGATAATTTGTCCATGAACTTCTAGATTGTTTTTGAAGCATCAATAACCATCACAAAACCGTCCAAGAATTCTCTAGAATCCACTGCTGTGTCTGGTGCCTAGGCGCTAGAATCAGCATGTTTTCCCTCTTTTCTTCACTAGGCTCATTCTTGCTCCTTTTGCTCCTATTTTGACTCTTTTTCTTCACAAATTCATTTTCTTGTACCTGCAACCAAAAAGCATAAGAAATACCTTTTCTTAAAGCGTAATATCCTTAAAATATTAATTAAAATGATATAAAGTTTTAGGTAATATTAAGGTGGATCACCAACTTCGTTGACTCCAAATCTCTATTCTACTCTTAATAAAAACTAAATACAATTGATAATAAAAGTGGATGAAATGGAAAGGTGTGCTCTCAATAACTCTCTAACATAAACTTGACTCTTAACACTAATCTCACCCTCCAACATTAACCCTTTTTCTGATCTTCAAGTCTTCTTTTTAAAATTTTCTAAAAGGTGTCTTGGTGTCTCTTCAAATCATGTCCAGATTCTATGTATCCACCAAAGAATGCATCCATCCATTCAAATCTGCCGCCCAAAAAAAGTTAAGGAATTTTTAACAAAAATTTGCTTCAAACAACCCTTCAAAAAGGCACCAAATTTGAGTTAATTCGTATTTTTTAACTGTAACGACTTTGTACGGCGCTTAGGCGGCAGAGGCCAAATTCTTTCATTCTTTAAATTTTTCTCCAAATTTGATCCTGTTTTGCTACTTTCATCATAGTCAGTCATTTTAATCATACCTACAAGAAAAACACAAATATACATTTAATTAAAGTGCAATATCATCAAAAATAGGTATAAAAATGTATTTAAAAACACTAAATGTTTTAGGTGTATCAAAGCCCTCAAAACTTTAAATGTTACTTGTCCTCAAATAAAACTTAATCACATAGAAAATCTTAACATGCAAATTATGTAAATGAGTTTCTTTAGAAATGTTTCATAATTTTGTTATAGAAATGAAATAGTCCAATTTAGAAAAAAAATTTAGTAAATGAGACCAACATAAAGTTTAGAAGGTTCATAAGTAAAGGACAATGAAAAATATAAGTTTCTATCTAATTCAGAAATACTTGTAGATTTTTCAAAATGTAGGATTCAAGCATTTCATCTTCCTCTATTAAAAATTTTCATTTGGAAATATTTTTACTTACTATATTATAACCTTAAGCTTTAGATTTTCTCAAAACATATATTTTAAACTTTTGGTATGGAACCAATTTTTGATTAGGCCCTTAAATCCTCAAGCTTCTCCTTTCTATTTACAAACTATTTTTCTCTCTCTCTTTTTTTTTTCTTTTTTTTTCAGATAAGGATTACAGTATTTGGCTAGGCCTTTAATGATTTTCAATTCCACCCTTTCATTTACAATAAAGGTCTGACATATATCCTTCACTTAAAAATCATAATAATAATGTTGAAATTTATTTCTCAATAAAACAAATTTAAGCTTTGAAAAATAAAAGTCAAATCTTCTATTTATCCAAAAATACAACACTTCTTACTAAAGATAGTTTAACTATATTTAACATTTCTTTACTAAGAAAATTTTAACTTTAAAATTTTCATCATTACTATAAATTTTAACTAAATTCTCTTACTCATTTCTATATTCAAAATTTTGCTTCCCTAATATAACTTCATATACATAATTATTTTCAATAAAAAATCAAATTTTATTTAAGTATTCTTGAGAAAAAATACAATTTTAGTTTTTTGAAAATTTATTTTTAAATTCCCTCCAAACTTTAATTTTTAATTAGAATAAAACATTTAAGTATAAAAATGATACATGGGTAAGAATTTAAAAACTAGAAGAACATGCTTGCAGGAATGTTCAATCTTAAATATGCAAGTATAAAAGTTTAAAAATAAGGAGTAAACAATAGATCAAATTCATTTTTTCAGTTTTCATAGAAATTTCAAAAATTTAACGAACTTCTACAATAGTGGAGGTTTTCAAAGCAAATACACACCAACTTAACATAACACAAATCACAACATACTAGAAATTAAAAGGTGTAGCAAATTTTGAAAAGTTTAACCACAATATATAAATAGTGGTTTCTAATAGTGTTCTAAATTTTTTTAATATTCATAGGAATTAAATTAGACACTACTAAAAACTTAAACACTAGAAACACATAAAAAACATTTACTGCCACATACATATCACATATTACATCATAAAACTTCTAAATGTGCATAATAGAAATAGTCTAACAATAATCTACACAACATTAGAGTTCATAGCAAAATATATCACATCACATATGAGAACATCAAATAAAAACATCACAACACATAAGAAAATCACATCACAACCTCATAATCTCAACATAACAATCCTAATCATCATCCTCATCATCATCATCTTCATTCCAGTCTCTGGATGACACATAAGGTATAAAAAAGGATGTGGGGGCATCTCAGCACTATGATCTCCTCTGATCACTCTGTCCATGTACTGCTGATAATTCTCCTCATATTCATCTTGTTTTACAATATACCTTTCAATATTTTCAATCTTACCATCCATATCTCTAATATGCTATCGGGTAAGACTCACCTTCTTCAAAATCTTCTGTAATAATGTAGTTTGTGAATCTCTAGAGTATGATGCATGTGCAGTAGAAGCACGAGAAGTAGAAGCAACAAAATTAGAAGCACTATAAGCTCTAACATATCCTCCATTCTAGCCAAGTTATGAATGTACAGTGTAAGTGTATACATTTTTACGCGTAATAGGTCTAAGTGGATGAAGAACATCTTCTCATGTTTCAGACATAACTCCAAATTGCTCACAAAGTGAATAAATGAGAGATGGAAATATAATTACCTAAAATTACCAAAAGTTTTGATCACATCAAACATCTTCCCATGTTTCAGGCTTCCCATACCTGCAGTAGTAGCAGCTCTAGCACAGTTCCAAATATAATAAAAAAAATAGCCTTAATGTCTAAAGGCTTTCCCTGCTGAATACAATGGTACTGAACAACTCTCTCCCTTTTAACTTCCCTGACATGACTTGAAGGTAGTAGCTTAGATGGGATGAAGTAATGTCATGCCTTTGAAGTGGCAGTCAACTTAGAGGCTTGAAAAGTCACACTTCTTTCATTTGTAATCTTCCATAAACCTCTTCCATCAGTAAGAAAGGCCATAATCTTATCTAACTCTTCCTCAAAAGGATGATAATTGGCATAAAAACAATACATCACAGGAGGTAATCGGTAAAAAGTATCAATTACCGCAGGTGAAAAATCCACTTGTTGCCCACTAAACATCACTAAATTGTCTTCTGCTGCTGGCAAGTTTGCATAGAATTCTCTCACAACAGAAACAACTCTAACAGTGGAGAAGCAACAGTATCTTTCCCAATTCCTTCTAGTAGTCATCTCCTCAATATCTCCTCTTGGCTTGCTAAAAACTCGTTCTGGAAACAATTTCCACAATGCGAGTGCATCGACGTAACGATTCTCTGCTCTAGAACTGACAAATTTGTCAGAATCAAATTTCACTTTTTCTTTCGAGCTTTTTAACTTTGGAGCCATCTCTAAAAATTCAAAAAAAATTCAACATAAATTCCAAATTTAAACTAAACTTGTTAACTCAACTTCCAAAGGCAAACTCCACTAAATACAAGCAATTTCTCATGTCATTCCTCAAATTTTCACCATGAATAGCAATTTTCATATTTTTTAATAATGTACTCAAAATACATGCTAAAAATAAATAATTTTTACTTAGTAGTAGTGATCATACCTTAAGAAATTCAAATCCAACAAATTTCAACAAAATCGGATCTAAAATGATCCAATTTGATGACGTCTTAGGCTACTATTTCGGGAAGTCGAGGGGTTGAAGGTGATGGGGGTGTTAAAAATGGAAAATTTCAGGTTTTTAAATGCAGAAAATCAATTTTCACTAACCGACGCCTATGCATGAGGCATACGACGTTTAGCCGCGAAATCTGGTGCTTATGCGCTATTGGTTTGGTGCCTAGGCGCCAGTGCCCAAATCTTGAAAATTAAGTTAATTCCATAGAAAATCCAAGTTAATCACCTTTAATTACTTCAAATAATTATTTCTCCCCATAAACTCTTTTAATACTCCAAAAGTACACTAAAATTTCAATGATTACACACAAATATCACACGAACACAAACTTATATTACTTAAATATCAAAACACACTTAATACAAACTACAAATTTCTATCCAAACACATTCGATGAAATTCTCCAATACATAAGTTCAAACACATGTAATTAAACTCAAATTTAAATCATTAAGATGTAGCAAACACATGTAAAGTGCAATAAAATACAAACATTAAAAAAACACACACTTAAATCACTAAACACATATATTTAAACCATAAGACCACAGATAACTTAATTCCAAAGTTCATCAGGTGGATTATATCCATAATCACCATTAGTTCCATTTGAACCATCTGGAATGTAAATCTGATAAAACATGAAATGATTAAAAGCTCTTACATCCTCTTCTTCTAAACTTTTGTTCTTCAGATACATCGCTCTATTCACTTCTTCCACATGACTTATATGAATGAATTGCGTTTTTAGTTACCATCCAATGTGCGCTAAATGTTCATCAATTTCCTTTACCTTTGCATCAATAGACTCCACATTGGCCTCGATCTTCATAATCCTTTCTTTTATTCCTTGGATACTCACAGCCAGTAATCCATTATATAACTCTTGAGCACTATCACAAATAAACTTCTTCTTGTTGGCATCCTCTTTCTTCTTAACTTTGCTCTCCCAAGAAGACATTTTTGCACTCAAAATACTCTTTCAAAAGACTTAGAAATGAAAATAAGAACTCGGGCAAGTATCACATAAATTCAGGGCCTTATTATAAACTTAGGAAGGCACAAAACTGACCCTATGCGTGTTAAAACTCCTTAATAATTACAAAAACTACTCACCCACGATTTAGGCTTCTAGAACCTCATTTTCCATGTTTTTTTAACTGTGGCGCCTGTGCGCCAACCAGCGGCGCATAGTCGCTAGTGCACAATTTTGTACAGTTCTGCCAAACATTAAAATCTTCATTCTGACTCTTCTAAGTCATTAAATAAGGTCAAATAAACACCACTATAACATAAAAAACTCCAAAATGGTACCACATTTCTCAAATCAAATCAAATAAAAGAACACAAAGTAAATATAAAGCAAAACACACCGATAAATATGGGTTACCTCCCACAAAGAGCTTGGTTTAATGTCATCATCCTGACATACCTAGAGCTTATTTGAGTGACCCAACATCAGATTCTCATCAGGTTTAGATTGATCGATTGAAAAGTAAGGTTTAAGTCTATGACTGGTCACTTTAAATATTTCTCCAGTATTAGGATCTTTAATATCCACAGCTCTACATGAATAAACTTTCATCACTATAAATGGGCATGTCCACCTGAATTTAAGTTTTCCAGCAAAAATTCTCAATCTACCATTACACAGCAAAACATTTTGCCCTGGCTCAAGATTTTTAGTAAGAATCTTCCGATCATGCCTCAACATCATCTCTTCTTTATAAATCTTAGCATTTTCATAAGATTCATTCCTTATCTCTTCAAGCTCATTTAATTACAACAATCTCTTTTCTGTAGCATCTTTCAAATTATAATTGAACCCTTTAATAGCCCAATATGCTTTATGCACAAGTTCAACTGGTAAATGATAAGCCTTTCCAAAAATTAGCCAATATGGGGACATTCCTATATGAGTTCTGTAGGCAGTCGTATAGGCCCACAAAACATAATCCAATTTGATTGGCCAATTCTTTCTATTTGGATTAATAGTTTTTTTCCAATATTCTTTAAATTTCAATATTGGATAATTCAACGAAACCACTTGTCTGCTGATGATAAGCTGTAGCAATGCGATGGTTAATATGATATTTCTTTACTAACTTCTCCATAATTGCATTCCTAAAATGACTTCCCACATCAATTATGATTACTCTTGGTATTCCAAATTTGCAAAATATATTCTTACTTATAAACTTTGCAACACTTTGAGCATCACATCAAGGTAAAACAAGAGCTTCTATCAATTTAGATACATAGTCTCTGCTATCAAAATGTATGTATTTCCAAAAGATGGTATAAATGGTCCCATGAAATCTAATCCCCAAATGTCAAATTGAGGGGCATCTCATTTCTTATAGAAATATTGCCTACACATTGTCATCAATCACAATTTTTAATATAAACATTAACATCCTTAAAAATTATTGGCCAATAAAATCCAGATTGTAAGATTTTATATGCAGTTTATCAACTCCAAAATATCCCCCATAATTAGAATTATGACATTTTTGAATAATTTCACAAGTTATTTCTAAAGACACGCATCTTTGAATAATCTAATCCTTTCCTTATTTATATAAAAATGAGTCATCCCAAAAATAAGTACTGGCTTCAGATAGAAGTTTCTTACTCTCCCGGTATGTCAAACCATAGGGTAATATATCATTGACAATAAAATTTACAATGTCGGCATACCACGTAACACACCACTTATTAACATCGAACAATTTTTCATTAGGAAAATTTTCATTAATTTATTCAGCATCATAGAGAGAATTTTCAGTTTCAAGCCTAGACAGATGATCAACAATTTGATTATCAGAACCTTTCATATCTACTATATCGAAATCAAATGATTGTAAAAGAAGAATCCATCTAATCAATCTTGGTTTTGCATCCTTATTCTTCATTAAATATTTAATAGCAGAATGATCAGTATTCACCACACATTTAGTTCCAACTAATATAATCTGAAAACTATCAAAGACGAATACTATAGCAAGTAACTCTTTCTCAGTAGTGGTATAATTAATTTGAGATTCATTAAGAGTTTTACTAGCATAGTAAATCACTTTGAAAATCTTACCATATTTTTCACCTAAAACAGCTCCAATAACATAATCACTAGCATCACATATTAATTCAAAAGGTTTTTCCCAGTTAGGTGAAACAAGAGCAGGTGCAGTGATTAATTTTTCTTTTAAAGTTTCAAAAGCATTTAAGTAATCATTATCGAAATTAAAAATAACATCTTCTTTTAGTAAACAACATAAATGCCTCAAAAATTGTGAAAAGCCTTTAGTATAACGCCTGCAAAATCCAGCATGCTTAAATTAGTTGGCAAAGTTAAATTAAAGATCACTTCACTTTTTATAGAATCTACTTTCATACCATTTTTAGATATATGATGCCCCAAAACAATTCCTCCTGCTACCATAAAATGGTATTTCTCTTATTTAAGGACCAAATTAGTTTCTTCACAGTGTTTCATAACTTTAGATAAAAGTTCTAAACAATTTTCAATTGAAATTCCAAACACTAAAAAGTCATCCATATAAACTTCTTTCTTTTTTTCTATTAAATCACATAAAATTATCATCATACATCACTGAAATGTAGCAGGTGCATTACATAAACCAAAGAGCATTCTTCTAAAAGCAAATGTACCATAAGGACTGGTAAACAATGTTTTCTCTTGATCCTCACTAGCAATTTTTATTTGGTGGTAACCAGTGTAGCCATCAAGAAAACAAAAGTATTTATGCCTAACCAGTCTATACAACATATGATCTAGAAAAGGAAGTGGAAAATGGTATTTCCTGGTAACAAGCATATTCGCCACCTTGTAACTTGTCTTACTGGTAGAATTTCATTCTTTTCAGTCACATTCATAGTAACTCCTCCTTTCTTAGGTACACAGTGAATAGAACTAACACATGCACTATCTGAAATAGGGTAGATAATTCCAACATCCAAGCACTTTAAAATTTCTTTCTTAACAACTTCTTTCAAGATAGGATTTAACCTCCTTTGAGGATCAGTTATCCTCCATAAGGATTCTATGAATACAAATTGAATGACTGATTCCTTTAATATCAGTTATTGTCCATCTAAAGGCTTTCTTATATTTCTTTAAAATTTTAAGCAAACTCTCTTTTTCTCTTTCAGTTAATTGAGAGGAAATTATAACTGGCAAAGTTGAGGAATCACCTAAAAAGGCATACTTTAAATATTTAGGAAGCATCATTAAATTAAGTTCAGGAGGTTTTTCAATTGATGGACCAAAAGATTCATCTTTTTCAGTCATGTCCAACATTTCAAAATTTTCATGAACATAATTTAAATCTTCGACATGAAAATCTTTAGAGTCTTAAATTCTTTTTCTTGCTTGTGTTCTAATTCTTTACTTTTATATTTCCTTATCATAAGTTGATTTGAAATATTGAATGTAATATTTTGACTGTTAACTCGCATCATCAATTCCCCTTTTTGCACATTTGTCATCGCTCTTCCTGTGGCTAGGAAAGGTCTCCCTAAAATTATGGTTATCTCTTTATCTTCCTTCATATCCAACATAATGAAATCAATAGGAAAGATAAATTGATCCACTTTCACCAAAACATCTTTTATAACTCCTTTAGAATATGTGCTTGAATGATCAGCTAATTGCAGAGTTACCGTAGTAATGGTTATTTCTCCTAATCTCAGTTTTTTGAATATTGATAACGGCATAAGGTTAATACTTGCACCCAAATCACGTAAAGCTTTTCCGAAAATCTGTCTCCGATTACACATGGAATTGTGAAACTTCCAAGATCTTTAAGCTTTTCAAGAAGCTTTTTCTGAATGATAGCACTACACTCTTCACTGAGTGCAATAGTCTCATTATCTTTAAACTTACCTTTTCCATTGAGAATATCCTTCATAAATTTCACATAGCTAGGCATTTGTTCTAAGTCTTCAGCAAATGGAATATTGATTGTAAGCTTGTTAAATATCTCCAAGAGTTTTGAAAATTGCTTATCCAAATTTTGTTGTTGAAGTCACTGAGGAAATGGAGGTGGTGGCTTTTCTAAATCAACCTCAGGTGGAGAATAGGTCTTTCCAATTCTTTTAGAGCGTCCTCTTCTAGTTTTTCAATTTCCTTTTTTTCTACATCGGTCTCTTTTTGAGATCTACCTTCCAACTCTCTTCCACTTCTCAACTGAATAGCTTGTACTTTCTTTTTAGTCTTGTCTCTTGGATTTACATTCAGTATTGCTAGGAAGCGTTCCTTGGGATATATTAATTAATGAATTGGCAATTTGTCCCAATTGTATCTCAATATTTCTGATTGTAGATCCTTGACTTTGTAATTGATTTCTCATTTTTAACACCACTTCTTCAATAAACAACTTCTTCTCCTTAAATTGTGAAGTTTTATTAAAACCTGGAAAATAGGTTAGTCTATAATTAGTATTCCCTTGGTTGTTCCAGTTTCCTAATGGGTTTACTTAGTTGTTCCCCCATTGTTGATTACTACCACCCTGATTATTGGTATTCCAGTTAAAGGTTGGATTGTTTTTCCAACATGGGTTATAATAATTTCAACATGAATTATTAGGCTTACTTATAGCATTAAAGGTTTCTGATGAAGTTCGGGAATCAACCATTTTGCTTAATGAATTTTCTTCAAACATGGGAATTGGCTGAGAAAAATTTACTCCAAATTGATCTATCTTCATTGAAATTTCAGCAACTTGATTTGCTAGCATCGTAAAAGCAACATTTTCATAAATGTTAGCTACCTTTTTAGGATTTTCCTTTCAGAAGGCCATTGAAAATTATGCGTAGACATTTCTTCAATTATTGCACAAGCATCAGCAAACTGTTTAGTCATCAATAAACCACTAGCAGCAGCATCGAAAATAGATCTTAGAGATCCAGCTAATCCATTGTAAAAGGTCTGAATTATTAACCAGTCTGGTATTAAATGATGTGGATACTTTCTTAGGAGATCTTTAAAACGTTCCCATGCTTAATATATTGATTCCCCTTCAAACTGACAAAAAAGATGTAATAGCATTTCTAAGCTTCGTAGCTTTTGATGGTGGAAAAAATATAGCAAGGAATTTTTGTGCTAAATCACCCCAAGTTCTGATAGATCCAGGTGCTAACAAATTTAACCAAATCTTAGTTTTATCCCTTAGTGAGAAAGGAAAAAGTTTAATTCTAATAGCATCATCCGAAACACCATCGTATTTAAAAGTAGCACACAATTTTAGAAAATTGACAAGGTGTAAATTAGGATCTTCAATTAGTGCTCCCCCAAGCTGATTATTAGTTACCATCTGGATAATAACAGGTTTAAGTTCAAATGAATTAGCAGCTACAGCAAAAGTGTTGAATACTACTATGAAGTTCATCCACTGTAGGGTTAGCATAATCTCTTAAAGGTGTAAATTCATGAAGGATTCCAACATTTTGATGATCTTGATTTGCCATTTCTTGAATATTTTTATCTTTTTCTGTAATTTTGATTTTTTTGATTTTTTTTGTAGTACTCTCTAATTCAAAATTGTATGGCATAAGTCTCTCGAAACCTGAACTACACATACAAATTTATGAAAATAAAATAAAACACATTAAAAAAATAATTAAAAGTATAAACTCAATTTTTCTTAAATTTTCTTTAAATGCTATTTTAGTTAATTTCCCTGGCACTGGTGCAAACAACTTGATCCCGACAGAAATTTACCCTTAAGATTTAAATATGAAATTCTACTTTAATTAATTATAATATGGGATACTATGCAAGTATACGTATTATTTATAAAGTAATATAGGACTTTTTGATTAAGCCTCGAGATATCGAACCCACAGGGAAATGTCTAAAATTTTAAATAAATAAGAAAATAACTTTTTACTTTTTAAAATGATTTTGTAAAGTACGTTTTAAGATATAAAGTTTTTCAAATTTGTTTTTGGCTTTTTCTGAATAAAAAGTAAAGCAAACAACTAAAGTCAACACAACTATAAAATAGTATGAAAGCAAATGAGAATAAAATATCTATTTCCTCTTTCAATGAATCAGTAATAATTATGGAATTTTGTTGTTGAAGTATCTAAATGTGTTGTACCAAATAGAAGCAATTATATTCTTTACCTTTACTTGGTTCTATAAAGAACATTGGTTAATTTGAAGTTTTGAACTAATGTAGATGGGTTACACAGGGAAGATACTAGCTCTCACTCTAGAGTTCCCTCGATTCCCTCCCACTGTGGGCTAACATCACATAACAAAATTTAAAAAATCAAACCAAATTAGGGGGCTTTAGCCCATCACTGTAAAGTCCTCTAATTTTACTCCCCATTACAAACATATCTTCCTATTTATTTGCACCCAACCATATGGACTACAATTCTCACCCATACAATTGCCTGTGATTCCATCAAATTGTTGACTGAGATAATATCGCATAGGTTCTTACATGTTATCATAACAAATTTTAACATCTTAATTGGCCAAATCAAGATGTAAATGAAGTGCATGGTAGTGAATCATCACAACTTCTTCCAACATTGAAATCCTATACTTCACACAACTTCCTTCCATAATTTAATTACTTCATCATTTAAAAGGAAAACGATAAAGAAAACTACTCAGAATCCATGGAGAAAACACAATCATAACTTAATTTGAAAGTAGAGATCATAGTGAAAACACAACATGTTTTACTTTAAAACAAAATGTAAAACAAAGATAAACACTTATATGAAAATCCTCTCCACAAGACTCTTGAAGTTCCTTTGAAACTTTGCTTTCCCTTTACAAGACACAATAGAGGTTGGTGCCCAACTCCGTTGACTCCAAATCTTTATTCAAATCTTAATAAAAACTAGATACCATTGATAATAAAAGGGGAAGAAATGGAAGTGTGTGCTCTTAATAACTCTCTAAAATAAACTTGACTCTTAACACTAATCACAACCTCAAACATCAAACCTTTTTTTGATCTTCAAGTCTTTTTTTAAAATTTTATAAAAGGTGCCTTGGTGTCTCTTCAAATCATGTTCAGATTCAATGTATCCACCAATGAATGCATCCATGCATTCAAATCTACCGCCCAAAAAGGTTAAGGAAGTTTAAACCAAAAGTTACTTCAAAACAACCCTTGAAAATGACACCAAATTTGAGTTAATTCTCATTTTTTAACTGTGGCGCCTATGCGCCAAGTGTCTGGTGCTTAGGTGCTAGAGGTCAAAATTTTTCATTCTTCAAATTTTGCTCCAAATTTGATCCTCTTTTACTACTTTAATCATTTTCAGTCATTTTAATCATACCTACAAGAAAATCACAAATATACCTTCTATTAAAGTGCAATATCTTCAAAAATAGGTATAAAAATGTATTTAAAAATATTGTATATTTTAGGTGTATCAAGGGATAATAGAGAGAAAGAGTACGAGTAGAGGATAATAAAGAGTAAGAGAGAGATGAAGAGAGAAACTAGAGAGTAAGAAAGGGAGATGGAAGGAGTAAGATTAAGATTGAAATTGAATAAAGGGAGAGAGGGACAAGTAACGAAAACAAAATAGAGAGAAAAGTGAGAGTAAGGAAAGAGAGAGTGAGAGAGAGGGAGGGAGAGAGAGAATGAGAGAGTGTGAGAGAGGGAGAGAGAGAAGAAGAGAGAAAGGAAGACCGCGGTGAATGAGGTGCGGAGAGAGGTGGTGTTAGAAAGTGATATTAGTGAAGGGTTAAATTAAGAGAGAGCAAGAGAATAAATAGATAAATTGGTAGATAAAGAGAGATAGAGATATAGTGTGAGATAGAAGGGGACAGAAAATAAAATAGTGAGAAAGAAAATAGAGTGAGCCAAAAGGGAGAAAGAGAGATCAAGAGAGAGCTTTAAAAAAAGGAGATTGAGATAGAGGAAGTGTGAGGTGAATGTGTTTGAGAGAAAGAGGGAAAGGGGGAGGGAGGAAGAGTGATGGTGAAATTAAAGAGAGAGAGATAGGGAGAATGAGAGAGAGAAAAAGAGAGAAGGTGAGAAGAATCACGAGGGGAGAGAGAGAGAGAGAGAGAGGGATAATGTAAGAGTGAGAAAGGAAGATACGGAAAGGGAGAGAGAGCGTGTGATAGAGAATTGAGTGAAAAGAGAGAGAAAAAATAGAGCAAGAGAGGAGTGAGAGAGAGTGAGACTGATAGAGAGAGAGATAGAGTGTGTGAGAGAGATAGACGAGAGAGAAAGGGAGGGGAGGGAGAGGAAGTGAAATAATGAGAAAGGGAGGGAGGGAGGATGGGAGAGAAATGTAGGATAAAGTGAGAAACATTGAGAATGAGATGAAAGTGAGAGATAGAGGGAGAGATGAAAGGGATCAAAGAGAAAGATGAAGTGGGAGATAAGTCACAAATAAAGAGCAAGAGAGTGAGCAAGGGAGTGAGAGAAAGATAAAAATAAAATTGGAGAGCGTGAAAAGAATAGTAATGTAAAAAGAGTGGGATATACGAAGAAAGATTGAGAGAGGGAGGGAGGGAGCAAAAGAGGGAGGGGGAGAGATGAAGAGATTTGTGAGTGAAGGTGAGAGATAATGTGAGAGAAAGAGGCAGAGAGAAAGAGAGAGAGAGTTGAGAGTGGGATTGAAAGAGAGAGAATTAGAGCTAAAGAGAGAGCGAAAGAGTGAAGGATAGAGTAAGAGAAGGAATGAGATTAAAGAGCAACAAAAGAGAGAGCAAAAGACTGAGTGATAGGCATTGAGGAAAGAGCTAGAGGGAGAACGGGTGTGAGAGTAAGAAAAACATAGAAAGAATAGAGAGACTCAAGGAAGATTGAGGAAAAGATAGGGAGTGAGAGGTGAGAGAGATGAAGATATAGAGAGATAGAGGGTGAGAGAGATAGAGAGAGGGAGGGAGGAAGAGACTGAGTGATGGTTAGAGACAAAGAGTGAGTAAAATGATAAGAGAGAGTGTGCAAGAAATAAAGACGGCGGGATAGAGTGAAAGAGAAAGAAAATGTGATAAGACATAAAAAGAGAAAATGATGATAGGGGGAGGGGGTGAAAATGAGAGTGAAAGAGATTGATGCATGAGAGTGAGAGAGGATGACAGAGTGGAAGAGATTAGAGAGTGAGGGAAGATCTACAGAGAGTGAGAGAGGCAGAGAGAGGGGGCGAGAATAATATATTATGGGAGTGAGAGTGGGGGATGAACCAAGAAGAGTGTGAGAGGGAAAGAGATAGAGTGTCTGACTGAGAGAAAGAGATAGTGAGAGAGAGAAAGAGGGAGGGAGAGAAGGAAGCAAGAGACAGGGGAGAGAGGGAGACAATGATTGGGAGAAGAGAAAGAGAGAGTAACATAAGTGAGAGTGAGTGACAAAGGGAAAACATAGACCAAGAAAGAGAGAGCGAGCAAGAGTGACACTGAAACATAAGAGAGAGAAAGAGGGAGCGAGAAAGGGTGAGAGATAGATAAAATGAAGAGAGTGTGAGGGAAGGGAGAGCATGACAGAGGGAGAGTGCATGAGAAGGAGAGAGAGAGCAAGAAAGTGAGAGGTAAGGAGTGTGTGAGAGATAAATGGATTAAGGGAGCAAAAAAAGGAGGGAGAAGGAGGGAGAGGTGGTGAGGGATAAAGTGAGAGAGAGATAAGTGAGGTTGAATAAAGAGAGGGTGGAGAGAGAAGAGAGAGAATGAGAGGAATGGAGAGAGGTTAGAGTGATAGTTTTAAAAAGATAAAGAGCGAGCAAAGAGAGATAAAAGAGAGCGAGAGAGAGAAACATAATAAAAAGTGACAGACATAGTGGGAAAGGGAGAGAGTGAGAAAGAGAGTGACAGAGGGCAAGTGTATGGGATAGAGTAAGAAAGGGGGAGATAGAGGGAGAGAAGGAGAGAGATTGAAGAGACAGAGGGACTGAGAGAGAGAGAGAGAGTAAGAAAGATATAGGAGATAGAGAGATAGGAAGCGAGAGAGGAAAAGAACGTAAAATGATGCGTGCAAGTTTGAGATAAGGAGGTAGAATAAGAATGAGTTAGAAGGTGATAAGGAGATTAGGGCAGAGAGGGAGAGCGATGGAGATATAGAGAGTGAGAGGGAGGGTAGCAGAGGGGAGAATAAGAGAGAAAGGATGAGAGAGAGGTAGAGAGAGAAATAGAGTAAAGTGAAAGTGATAGAAGAGAGAGCAAGAGAGAGGGAATGAGAGTGCAATAGCAAAAATGAGAGGAAAGGAGAGGAAGTGAATGAGGAGAGAGAGGAGCGAGGTAGGGAGAGGGACAAAGAAAGGTATGAGATATTGAAAGAGGTAGGATTGAGGTGGAAAGAGAGATGTGAGAGAGAGCATGAGTGGTAAAGAGAAATAATGAGACAGAGAGAGAGATGGAGGTCGTAAGAAAGATTGAAGCGAGAAAGGGAGCAAGAGAGAGAGGGAGAGCATGAGAGAGAAATAGAGAGTGCTGGAAGATAGAGAAAAAAGAGTGAGCAATATGGGAAGAGTGGGAGAGCAAAAGAATGGATCATAAAGAGAGGGATTGTGAACATGGAGTGAGAAAAAGAGTGGGAGGAGGGTGTATGAATGATAGTGAAATGGAAGACAGGAAAGCAGGAAAGAAAGAGAGTGTCAGAAAGAAATAAAAAAATGAGGTAAGAGAAAACATGATAGAGATAGAGAATGAGCAAGTGAGATAGGGTGCGAGAAAGAGAGAAAAAGAGGTAGAGAAAGATAAAAAGTTTCAAAAGAGAGAGATAAAATAGAGATTGAGAAAGAGAAAGAGAGAGATAAAGAGAGATAGAATAGAGTGCCTGAGAGAGAGAGGGATGGAGTAAGTGAGAAACACAGATAGAGGGAGGAAGTAAGATGGATTAAAAAGAGAGCAGTAAAGATAAAGTGAAAGAGAGTGAAAAGGAAATATAGAGAGAAGAAATACTGAGGGACGATTGAGTGAGAGAGTGTGTTAGATATAAAGAGATAGGGAGAATAGAAGAATGTCTAGGGAGAAAGAGAGTAAGAGAAAAGGAGACAGAAAGGGAGATGGGGAAAGAGTGGGAGGGAGGGTTGACATAAAAGAGGAAGGAGGGAGGGAGAGAAGAGAGAGAAAGAGGCAGTATGTGGGATGGAAGCAATAGAGAAGGAATAAGAGTGGGGGAAGAGTGAAAGAAAGAGTGAGATTAAAGAGTGAGGAGAGGGCAACAATAAAGAGAGCAAAAGAGCATAAGATAGAAAAATAGAATGGAGTGCAAGAAAGAGAGAACGAGGAGAGAGCAAGGGAGAGAGAATAATTGTGATGGATATTGAGAGAGAAGAGAGAAAAATGTAGAAATAGAGAGAGGATGGAGTGTTAGAGAAAGAGCAAGATGATAAGAGAGAGCAATATAGAGTTCATAAATGGAGCTTAAGAGGGAGAGAGATTGAGAGAGAGTGTGTGTGAGAGTGTATGAGTGTGTGTGAGAGCTAAAGAGAGAGGGTGAGTGAGATGGAGAGAGAAGGGTGAGCTACATAAGGGAGACCTATAGAGGGAGAGAATGGGGGAGTGGGAAAGATAAAGGGAGACTGAGGGAGTAAAGAGAATGATAGTGGGAGAATGAAAGGGACCTATAGAGAAAGTGGAAGAGAGAGGAGAGCGGGAAGAGGATATAAGAGAGTGGATGACAGAGGGACAAGAAAGAAAAGAGATATTAGGAAACTAGTAAGGGAGAGAGAGTTGGAGGGAGGGAGGGAGGGAGGGAGACAGAGATGAGATGGATAGAGACCTAAATAATGATAAATCTAGGGAACGAGGGAGCAAGAGAAATATATATGGAGAGAGGAAGAGAGTGAAAACATGAGTAAGGAAAATAGAGTGAGAGATAGGGGTGAGACAAAGGGAGGGAGAGGTTAAAGAGAGAGGGAAAGTGGGAATAACATGAGAGAGAGAAGAGAGAGGGATTGAGTGAGGCAAATGTTAGAGAGAGAGTGTGTGAGGGACAGGGACATAGAAAAACAAATGACAAAGTGACAAAAGGGAGATTGAAAGAGAGAAGAGTAAGAGAGCAACAAATAAAGAATAGAGAGTGAGCGTGAGATAGACCGATGGAGTGAGAGATATTTAAGAGTGAGGGATTGAGATAGAGAAATCGATAGAAATAGAAAGTAAAGTGAGTGAGGAACAATATAGTAAGAAAAGGTGTGTGGACAGAGAGAGGGAAGGAGAGCAAGAGAATGAGTGAAAGAGTGAGATGATGAAAGATCAAGAGGGAAAGAGTGTGTGAAAAAGAAAGGTGAGAGAGATACACAGAGATGAAGGAGGAAATTGAGTGAGAGAGAGGGAGAGAGGGTGGGGGATATATAGAGGGAATGAGTGAAAGGAGAGAGAAATGAGACAACAATAAAAGAGAGACAATGAGAGGGAAAGAACAAAGAATAAAAACTGAGAGGGACCGATTAAGAATGCATGCTATAGAAATAAAGAGTGGGATTGAAGAGAGAGTATAAGATTAAGTAAAAGGGAGTGTCTTTGTGATGAGTGTAATGGAAAAGAGAGTAATCAAAGTGAGTAAAAGAAAAGGAATAAAGAGTGAAAAACATAGAGGGAGGGAGTGAGAGAGATTGAAGAGAGGGAGTGATAGAGGTAGAGAGTGTTAGAAAAGTAGAGAGAGAAGAAAGTGTGAAGGAAGATAGAGCAAGAAATAGTGAGCTAGAGGAAAATTTTAAAGAGAATAGGAGAATGAGAGAGAGATAAAGGGAGGGTGAGAACAAGGAAGGGAGAGGGGGAGGGAGGGATGTGAGAAAGGCAGTGGGGGATAGATGAGAAGAAAGAGTGATCGGAGAAGGGTAGAGAGACTAATAGAGGAGATAGTAAGAGTGCTCACGAGATAGAGAATAGAGAGTTAGAAAGAGGGAAAGGGAATAAAGTGAGTGAAATTGAGGAGAGAGAGATTGCAAGCGAGAAAGAGGGAAAAATCCATTGATAAATAGAGAGAAAAGAGAGTGAGGGAAGAGAGAAGAAACAAGAATGGAAGAGCAAGAGAGAAGAGGTGAGGAAGATAATAAGTGAGAGAAAGGGAGAAAATTAAATAGGGAGACTGAGAGATATTTTGAGAAAGGGTAAGAAAATATATATACATACAACTTATGATATAGGTCTAAAGAAGAAGAGAGAGACATGGGGAGGGAGAGTGAGTAGAGTGTCTGGGAGAGGGAGTGAGAGAGAGATAGGAGATAGAGAAAGAGGAGAGAGGGATGAAGAAAAGCAAGAAAGAAATGTAGTGCAAGGGAAGAGACAAAAGGGAGTAAAGAATGAAAATAAAGAGATTGAGAAAGAGAAAAGGTAAAAGAAATTATGAGGTTTAAAGAAATTGAGGGAGGACGTCATGGAGAATAAAGGGGACTAAGAGAAAGAGAGAAAAAATGAAGGGGGGAGAGAGTATGGCTGACGGAGAAGAAGAGAGGGAGAGGGGGTGGGAGACGGAGAAAGAAATAAAGTGAGAAACAATGAAAAAGCAATGAAAGTACAAGAATGAAGAAGAAATAAAAGGGATTAGAGAAAGTGAGGAAGTAGGAGAGAAGTGAGAGATGAAGAGAGAGAGAGAGAGAGTGGGTGAGATAGTAGAGAGAGATATATAAATAAAGTTGGAGAAAGTGAGAAGAAGAGTATGATAAAGAGAGTGAGATAAATTAAGAGAAGAGGAGGGAGGGAGGGAGTGAAAGAGGGAGGCAGAGAGAGAAAGAGATGTGTGAGAGAAAGCGAGTAGTGTGAGAGAGAAGAGGCAGAGAGACTAAAAGATAGAGAGAGCTGAGGGAGGGATTGTAAGAGAGAGAAGTAGAGAGAGAGGGAGAGTGAGAGAGAGTGTAGGAAAGAGGGAGAGAAAGAGAGAATAGAGAGCAACATAAGATAGAGCAAAAGACAAAGAAAGAGAGAAATAATAGAGAGTGAGTGAGAGAGAAAGCATGAGTGGTAAGAGAAATAAATAGAGAGATAGAGAGAGCAAGAGAGGGAGAGAGTGTTAGAGAAATAGAGTGTTGGTAAATAGAGAAAGCGAGAGTGAGCCATAAGTGAAAGAGACGGAGAACAAAAGAATTGATGATAAAGAGCGAGAGAGAGGATATGTAAAGGGAGAGAGGGAGAGGGAGAGAAAGTGTGAGAGAGATAGAGAGAGATTTAGGAAACCGTGAGTTAGAGAAAGAGCGAAGGAGGGGAGAGAGGAGAAAGGGTGGGAGGATGGTCAAAAAGAAATAGTGAAAGAAGAGGGAGCAACAGTACGGAGAGTAAGTGAGAGAACGATAACAAAAAGTGAGAAAGAGAGAAGAAGGGATTGAGCTAAGTTGAAGAGAGCGAGGGAGCAAGAGAGAGAGAGAGAGAGAAGAGGGTGAGAAAGTGAGGGAATAAGAGTGAGAGTGGAATTTAATAGAAAAGATAGAGAAAGGGAGCAGGAAGAGATATTAGCAAATTGAAAGGGAGTGAATGAAAGCAAGAGATGGTGTAAGAGAGAATGCTTGTGGGAGATAGTGTATGAGAAAAAAAAGTAGAGAAGAGAGGCAAACATAATACAAAGTAAGAGAGAACAAGTGTGAAAGATAGAGAGGGATTGAGAGATATTTAAGTGAGAGGAGTGATGGAAGGAAAGGGAAAGAGAGAGAAATAGAGAGAGAAGTGAATGAGGAAAGATAGAGCAAGAGGGAGTGAGTGAGAGGGAGAGAGGGAGGGTGAAGAGGAGAAAGAATGTGAGAGAGAGAGCGAGAGAGATTGATGGAAAGGTTGTGAGGAAGTGCATGGGAGAGATAGAGGGAGAGAATAGTTTATGCATGTGAGAGAGGGGGAAGGAGAGAGAGAACAAGAGAGGTAGGGGTTAGAGGAAGAGAGTGAGAGGAGAGAGAGAGAGAGAGGAGTGATGACAAGAAGAGTAATAGAATGAATGAGAGATAGTGTGAGATTTGAAAGAGAGTGTGTGAGGAAGGGAGGGTGAGAGAGAGAATGAGATATAGAAGGAGAGAAAGAGTAAATAAAGAGTGAGAAGAGTGGAAGATAGAAGAAAGAGCAAGATAGAGACAGAGAGAGGGAAAAAAGAGCAAACAAACAACAAAGAGAAATGAGACTGGGAGTGAGAGAGGGCATGACAGGGAGTGAAGATAAGGATTGAAGAGGGAGTGGGAGGAAGAGAAGCAGATAAAGTAGAGATGGAGATACAGAGTGTAAGATAAAAATAGATTGAGAAGAGAGACTTAGGGAAGCTAGAGCAAAAGATAGTGAGTAAGAGGCAGAGAGGGAGATATAGAGCGAGATATGGAAGGGGCGAGAGGGAGAGAAAGAGAGAGAGAGAGAGAGAGAGAGAGAGAGAGAGAGAGAGAGAGAGAGAGAGAGAGAGAGAGATACTAAAACAATGAAAGAGGGAGACAGGGAGGGAGGAAGAGATTGATAGATAGTTGGAGAGAAAGATGAGTAAAATGATAAAAGCGTATGAAAAAGAATAGAAAAGGATAGATAGTTGGAGAGAAAGATGATAAAAGGAAGTAGTGAGAGGTTTTAAAGAGAGAGAGAAGGAAAGAGAATAGAAGAGAGACTAAGTGAAGATCGAGTAAGAGTGAGTGAGGGGTATGAAGTGAGGGAGAAGAGGAGAATATAGAGTGAGGGAGGGAGAAGGAAAGAGAGGGATAAAGTAAGGAGAGGGAGGGAGGTAGAGAAGTGAGAAAATGAGAGAGTGAGGAATGAAAACAAGAGATAGAGGAGAGAGAGTGGAGATAGAGCGAGAGAAAAGTAAAGTAAAAAAAAGAATAGTAAGCAACAATGTAATGTAAAAGAGTTTATGAGATAGAAAAAAAAAGAATAGAAAGTGAGAGAGCATAATGGAAAAGGGAATAAAGAGAGAATACAAAAAAATTAAGTAAAGGAGAGAGAGGAGAGAGAGAGAGAAAATGCAAAATGGTAACAAATAGTGAGATAGAGAGCAAGAGTTGGAGCTAAGGAGGGTGAGAGGAAGAGAGATTAAGAGAGAGTGTATTAGTTTATGAGATGGAGAGAGAATAGTGAGCTACACAAGGGAGACCCAGAGGGTACGAATGAGGCATTGATAATGATAGAGGGAGAGAGTGAGACCGCTAAAGAGTACAATAGTGAGAGAGTGAAGGAGATCCAGAGAGAAATAGGAAAAGAGAGTGAGGTAGAGAAGAGGATATAAGAAAGGGAAAGAAAGAGAGCAAAAAGAGAGAAAAAAATGATACTTAGAGGGTGGGAAGGGAGAGAGAGAGAGTGAGGGAGTGAGGAAGAGATCCAAAGAGATATATAAATAGAGTGGGAGAGAGTGAGAAAAAGAGTAATGAAAGGAGAATGGAGATAGAAAGAGGGACGAAGACAGTGAAAGAGCGAGAGCAGTATGAGATAATGTGAGAAATAATGAGAAAGAATTGAAGGATTGGGAGAGATAAAAGTTGGAGAGCGATAGAGAGGTTCTGTATGAGTGTTAGAGAGTGAAAGAGATCTAAAGAGAAAGAGGGAGAGAGAAAGAGGGAGAGAGAAAGAGGGGATATAAAAAAATTAGTAATAAGAAATGGAGGAGAAAAGAGAGAGAGTGGGAAAGAGAAAGAAAGGAAGCTAAAGAGATTGAGAAAGAGAGATAAAGTTTGAGAAGATATGAGGTTAAGAGAAAAGGATGTTGGAAATGATGGAGTGCGAGAGGGAGAGAGAGAGATAGAGAAAAGAAGGGAAGTACTTGGGGAGATGGTTGGGGATAGAGTGGGAGGGAGGCAAGGAGGGAGAGGGGGTGGGAGGGAGAAATAACGAGGGGGAGATAGTGCACAAGTGTGAGTGATAGGGAGAGAAGAGAAAAAAATAACAATTTAGTGAGAGCTAGAAAGTGGGAGCAAGTGATAGAGGGAGAGAGAGAGAGAAAGGGGTAAAGAGAGTGAGAAAGGAAATGAGATGAAGGGTCAGTGAGAGAGAGTGTAAACTGGAGAGAAAGAGAGAGAGAGAGAGAGAGAGAGAGAGAGAGAGAGAGAGAGAGAGAGAGAGAGAGTAGAGAAGAGAATGAATGAGAGTAAGAATTAATGTGAGAGAGATTGGAGCAATACATGAAGAGAGAGAAGGAATGAAAGAGAGGGAGACAGGGAGGGCGGGAGGAGCAAGAAAGGGAGTTAGAAGGAGAAAAAAGAGTTGAGTAATGAGAGAGAAGAGAGAGCGATAGAAGCGACATTAATAGATATTGACTAAGAAACGATGCAATAATGAAGGTGGAATAAAGCGTGAGAGAAAGTGGGAGAGCAAGGTAGAGAGTGAAAGTGTGCAAGCAAGAGAAGAGACATGGGAGAGAGAGTGTTCGGGGTAGAGGGAAAGAAAGTGTTAGAGGATATATTGAGAGAGGAAGAGAGAGATAGAGGGATGGAGAGTAAGAGAGAGGATGAGAGGGTGTATAAAATGAGATTTAGTGGGAGAGATAGGGGTGATGATGTGAAAGAGAGTGAGAGGGAAAGAGGTGGAAAGCGTGTGAGAGAGAGAAAGAAAGAGCGAGAGAGGATGAGAGATGGTGGGAGGGAAGGAAGCAAGACTGGGGGAGTGAGAGAAAGTATGAGAATAGATGGTGGAAAGAGATGGTTAAATATATAGAGAGAGAGTGGGAGAGAAAAAAGAGGAGGGACGGAGAGGGAGGAGAGGAAGGTTGTGAAGGAGGACGTGAGAGTTAGAGAGATATCCGGAGGGAAGAAGAATGAGTCAAGATAGAGAAAGAGCTAGTTGGCAAGATAAAGAGAGGGAGAATAAGAGAATGAGAGAGAGAATGAGAGGGAGATTGAGAAAAGAGAGATAGCCAGGAAATGAAAGTGGGGAAAAGTGTTAGAGAGAGTGACTTTTGACCTCACTTTTGGTTGAGGTCTAGTCTCTCTTTAGAATAGCCTAGGGTCTAGCCATAGGACTCTCCTGGTGACTTTCTTAGAAGACTAGTCATGGAACCCTCCCCATAGAAATTCAAACTTTTCTCACTTCACTGGGAGTTTTCATATGCTTAAGGCCTAACCTCCAGTTTTTGGGAGGAAGAGACCAAGCATAAGGAAGCCTAAGGGAAGTCTCCTATAGGTGGTCAGATCATAGGATCTACCCCGGGAAGTCTGGAACTTACACCACACTCACAATACACACCCAAAAACCCTAAGAAAAACACATCCCACTTTGATCCCCTAACTCTTGGGAAACTCATGTAAGTGGATTTCTCAAGCTCTTGGACTTAGGCTAGGGTTTGTCTAGTACCAACACATAGAGCACCAAATGAGGTTGAATCTTGGTCCATGGCTCAATCTAAACAATTCCATATTACTCACCTTCAACAAATCTCAATTTTTGCCAAAATTTCTATTTAAACCTTTTGCCACAAAATACCCAAAGTACCCAAAATACCTAAAATACCCCCAAAACCCTAAAATCCTCCAAAATTTCCAAAATCACCCAAATTACCCATAATTTTTCAAAAATCATTCCAAGATACTCTCTACCACACAAATTAACCAAAACTACCTAAAATTGCCAAATTTCCTAAAAATCCCCAAAATGACCAAAAGGCCTCTTTTAGCCCAAAATTTCAAAAATTCTAAAAATTCTTATAAATTCCCAAAACCACCCAAATATTTCTAATTTTGTTTCACTCAACTACTACATGACCCAATTTGGCAAATTTAGCTCAATTTAACCAAATGCCCCAATTGGACCCACTTTAACCCAAAAGCACCAAAATTGAACCCAATGTCTATCCAATTGATCCCAATATTTCCTAATTTCAATTCAAAACTTTAATTCAACATCTTCAATACCAATCTATACTAAATCCAAGCTCAATTTGACCCACATTTGAGTTCAATTTCACTTAAAATCTAAAATCCCCAATTTTTCCTAAATGACCCAAATCCCATAAATTAACCTAACACCAATCAATTTATCCGCAATTTCAATTTTAGACCCCTCATAACACTCCCCTAAATTGAATTGAACCATCAATTGCCCCCAATTTTAGCCCAAGTCTCACCCAAATCCACTTGAACCAAGCTTGCTCAATTTTGGACCCAGACAAGCCATATGCCCAAAATCTCCCAAATTAATTGCCCTAGTCCCAAAATTTCCACTCAATTGGTGTTGGGAAATATTTATGGCATCCCATAGACCATTTGGAACCTTCAATTAGTCTTGGAACCAACCCTAGCCCAACCTAAACCCAAGTTAACCTAACTTGCCCTAAATGGACCAAATCCTAAATTTCACTAAATTGACCCCTCATTTGAACCCAAACCCACTCCCAGCCTTCATGAAAAATCTTCATTACAATCATCTACACCAAGTTGCTTAATCATTTGTGCTCAACCTAAGCTCTAGCCTAACCTAGACCGAAGTCTAGCAGAAACCCCCTTTTTTGAACTTATACACCAATGTGACCAAATCAAACCCAATTTGACCAAACTAACTCCTCTACAGCCACTAAGCTGACCCTAGGGATTGGGTTAAACCCACCTTGCACACCCTAGTGGAGCCATGGACTAAAGGACCCCTAAATTTGGGGATCTCCTACTTCAAATGGCTAAATCAAGAAATATTTGCAATAGTCCCTCTACCATTTAAAGTTCATGGCACTTGATGGTCTGGCTGACCTGGCCACTGGCTCACTTGACCATTGGCCACCTCCCCTGGCCTGGTCAACTGGCCTAGTGGTCAAAAAACACCAAAATAGAGAGCCACCTCACACTTGGAGGAACCCAAACTCCACCTTAGGATTAGTTCAGCCCCAATTGCCACTAGAGCTCTTCTGCTCTCCACCTAGGCAGCTGGATTCACCCATCAACAGGTGCCCAGCTTAGCTCAATAGCCATGGCCATAAATGGAGCTCTTCATGGCCAAAATGAGGTGCTAGAAATTTCCTGACAAAACTCTGCCAAAACTCCTCCAGAACCTCTCCAGACCTCCCTAAGATCATTCCAGCCACTTTCCCCCCTAGTTCCCATTTTTGGAGCTCAATTTCAGAGCTCAAACTTGGTCAGAAACCAAGACATATTTCACCACAACTCCACAGTCCACCAAATTCAAATTAACTGTGCCCACACCTTCCCAAAAGTGAAAGAAGAGGGTCCCTCATCAAAGCACCATCACAGAGAGCCTCTACACCAGACTTCCATCAAAGCTTAAAATTAGGCCTGGTCACCTTCATACATAGGCGAATCACCAGGGCAAGGGGCTTCATCCCTGAGCTCCTGGGACACTAACACAGGTCTAAAGCATCTCTGATCGAAGCTCCACTTCTCAGAGCCAAGGTATTGACCTCTTTTTCTTCCCATGCTTCTTTGGATTCTCCATGTAATTAGGGTTAATTTAAACCATGCTTTGCCGTAGAAACCAATTCAGCATCACAACTAGAAAATCGAAATTGCCTATCTATCAGTAATATGCAATCGAAAATAATATGAAGACATAATAAACTAATTCTACTAATAAAGTGAATTTCAACTATATAAGCAATAATATTTCTCCTCTGTTAAGAAATTTAAGTGAATGGATAATTAGAATTAGTTTAAATTGTATTGTGTCAAATAAGAGCATACCTATTCTTTACTCTTTGGTCCAGGCATAAAGAACATTAACTAATCCTAAGCTTGGTTACTGAAACTGCGGCTAGGCTGGGAAGATACTGGCTCTCACTTCGGAGCTCCCACGTTCCGCTCTCCTGAGGGCTAACATCTACACTTCAGCACCCAAACGATAGGACCGAATTGACGATTTTAGTCGGTCACTCTAAAATCTCCAATTCTACGTGTGATGAATATTATTTATCTATTTATTTGCACCCTAATTCCAAGGACTTTAACCTCCCTGAATCTCAGATTTAATCATCACTTTAGTTCTAAACTCAACATTTTTTAACTAATCAATTGGCCAGATTGAAAGTAAATTAAGATTTAAGTGAAAGATTATCACAACTTCTTTTATAATTTTCTTGGAACACTAATTCAAATCACAATTTCACGAAAAATCAAAACAAGGAGAAATACAGAAAAACTACTCAGATTTCATGGAGAAAAAATGATAAAAATTGAATTTCATATATAAAAGCAAAGTTCTACAAACTAAAATAGGTAAATAAAACTTATCTTAAATTCCTCCCTAAGCAAACTCCTTGAAGTTCTTATGAATCTCTTCCTTTCTTTTCAGTACGCAAAATTCTCCTTCAAAATGTCAATGAGGAAGAAATCTCTCACTTCCCTTCCACTCTTACAATCTCTCAAAGAATCCCTCACAAATAACACTAATTGAACTAGCTATCTACACTAACAAACATATTAGACACACACTAAATTATTAGGACACACTTTGAACACCCTTATGGATCTCAAAAGGTCACTAAGAGTACTTTAAGAGGACTCTTTTTTGGCTTAAAATTGTTCTTTTAAAAGTGGTTGAAGATTTTCCAAGAGTTTTCCAAGCATCCCTTTAGAAATCGTTCACATTCGATGTATTTCATGACAGAACCAACTTTCCCGCCAGTGGCGGCCTCGAGCTTGCCGTCGGAGGCCTTCTAGAATACTTAGCCTTAGATCCTCTTGCATAAGGCCCGCTGTCGGTGTCCTCGATCTCACCGTCGGCGGGCTCCCTTGTAATATTTTCTGAACTCTCGGGAAAAAAACACTGTCGGCACCGTCGAGCTCACCGTTGGGGCCTTAGATCAAACTTTCTTCTTTTTGGTCCTTTTTGTTCTAAATTCACTCATTTTTGCATTTTTTATCCATTGTCCATGAATCAACATATCTGCAACAAATCAGCAAAAATACCCTTCTTTAAAGTGCAAAATCATCAAAATTAATATAAAATAGGTATGAAAATCTTAACATATTTTCATTGAGTCAAAATCCCCCAAACTTAACTATTACTTATCCTCAAGTAATCTTTAATACTACATAAAAGTTATGATTCATTGTGGTAAAGTTTTAAATCAGAAAGACTATAATTTTGATTTAAATAAATATCATAGTAAGAATTCTTAGAAAGATTTTCAAGTAATTAGATTAACTCTGTAGATGTAAGGCTATCTAGTTATCAAGTCTAAGAGTTCTAGTTTTCTATTCATTTCAAGAATGACTATATGTTGCAATATCAATTCACTTAGAATATTTAGATGATAGGAAATTCATGAGGACACCACTAGTAAAGAAAATAATCCATAAATATAAGTTCAGAAATATATTTAGTTTTCCCTTTAGGTTAATCCAAGTGAAGCCAATTTTTGATAAGGCATGTCCTCAAGCTTCTCCTCACTTAACATTTTTTTTCATTTCATTTGGATTGATTTTTAATCCTATATATATATATATATATATTTTTTCTTTTCTTTTAAAAGATTGTTTTTCAATCCTTCCTTTTTCTTTTTCTTTTTCAAGTGAGGATTACTATATCAAGATAGCCTGTTAATAATTTTGAACTTCGCTCTTCTTTTTCTAAATTTGAAATTTTAAAACATTCTTTACCTTATATGTAATTTATAGTTTACATCATTGAGTCCCAAGCTTCTCTTTCTCAACTAAATTCCTAAGATTCTTAATATTTCAAAATATAGTTTTCTTTACTTTAAATAGTTAACTATAGTCTTATCCTCTTATACCAAATATTTTAACCTACAAAATTGATTTTCATTACCAAAAATATTTCCTTGAATCTTCTATCATATTTAGAATAAATCTAAATATAGTTAATTGAATTAAATTTTATCACAAAAATCATGTCATAAATTTTGAAAATAGTTTAATTTGATAACACTTAATAGTTAATATTTTTCTCCCCCCAAACTTAAAGTTTTCAATAATATAAATAATATAGGGTGGAAAGAAAAATTCTGAATATAAATCATACTTTTGTACTTTAGGCATTTTTGTCTTTTTGAAATTTTGCAGGTTCTTCATGAAAATTTTAACTTCAACTGACCTGTAATATTAAAAACTTTTCTACACATATAACAATTTAGAGAATTTGTTGGGGTAATGAAATTTTAAAACAAGTATATAAACTAAAACATTTAACAACAACAATTAACTACACAGGACAATATAAAATAACATTTGCATTTCACAACACAGAACAAACAGTCTACTATTTTTAACATAAAGTTCACAATTAAAATTAAAATCACAATCCATCCAAAAATGAAATATAAACTACAAACAAAATACTTATCTCAGAAAACAAAACAGTACAAAAAAAACAGAATGAAAATACTACAACAAAACACAAATACATCACATCACATCACAGTCAAATCAGGCATCAAAATCCCATACAATGTCTTCATCTCCCTGATCAACAGGTGGATTGGGTAGATAGCGTGTATTACGGGGGCATTTTGAAAAAATAACATCTGGCTCACCTCTATAGTATCTTGCCTGAGCATCATAACAAGCAATCTCGAAATCAGAATGTTGCTGAAGATATTCATTATCATGATCATGTCTCCGCACTAAACCTTCAATCCTTTGATTAATTCTTTCCAATTTTTCATCTAACTTTTCAAAAATTTTCTGTTGCAGGGTCATTTCATTCATCAAATCATACAGAGTAGGGGAGCTCGAGGCAGGAGGGTCATAACTAGTAGAAGGGATGTCTCTACTAATATAAGGTGCCTTGCTCCTACTCCCAGATCTCCATTCCTCATGGGATTCATAAGTCTTCAAATTAGCTTTATTAATGGGTTTCATAGGGTACACCCATTCTTCATCATCTCTTGCTTCCACTCTAGATAATTGGCAAAGTGCATAAATTAGGCCAGAATGTCCTAAATATCCACTTGATTCACTCTTTTTCGTGGCCATAATATTCTGATAAATTATTCTCCCCACATTTATACTTCTATTATTCTAAATACAGAAATTCAGAACAGCTCTGTCTCTCAATACTTCACAGTGGTGATACATGGGTAGCAGAGTAGAACAAATGAAATAATGCCATGTCTTAGCTGTAGCATTCATTATAGATAGAGGAAAGTTAATCCGTTCACGATGCTTAATTTTCTAAATCCCTTTCCCATCAGTGAAAAAGTCATTAACATCATCTAACAAACCTTCCATAGTTTCAAATGATTCATACTTGCTAGATCAAAAATCGTGAAGCACTTAAAAAGAATTAATGCGGGTAGCATTAAAATCGACAGAAAATCCTCTTACTTGGACAGGCTCGTCCTCTAGCTTATTTAGATTAGAATATAACTCTCTCACAACTTCAACAGCAGCTTTATTGGTATTATAATTATCAAATACTCGAACTTGAATACACTTCTTTCCTTGGAAGATTGAAGTGTGTCTTGATTGGGCCGTCACATTTATAAATCGAGCCTCGTCAAATTCAAGTCTCCTCTTTTAACATAGAGGCATTGTTCGATCTATCAAAATTACAAAAATCCAAACTAAACTCTAAATAATAATATAATGGCTTCTAAAGGTGACTTAAAGTAATCTAAATCAAGTTCCATGAATTTCTTCCAAGTCTTTTCTCCACATTTTTAATTTTTCCAGAATTCCTTAATGTGGAAGAAATTCATGGTGAAAATAAAAAAATTTTACCTAGGAGGGAAGCTCTTACCAAGGGAAGATGAAATCCAGTATTAAAATGCGTTGAAATCGCTTCATATCCAAGATCTATCAAGCTCTAGGTTGAAATTTTTGGTAAATAAGTGAAGAAAACGATGAATAATGGCGGTTGACTGGTCAAAGTCACGGTTAAAAGGTAAATTTTAGGATCTCGCTGTCGGCGGGGTCGTTCGCGCTGTCGTCGGACTCCATATGATTTAATTTCAATAGCCTCAGGAAAATCACGCCGTCGGTGGCCTCGAGCGCGCCGTCGGTGAGATTCTCAAATATTGATCATTTTTCAAATTTTTGCGATTTCGGTCAATTTTAAGCCTCGTCGTCATTCATTCGATCATTTTAATCATAAGTTTTAAGTGATTTAGTAAGGTATTAACACAAATAAACATACACACAACAAAACTTCACAATTTTATATTAAATCCAAGTATTACAATACACATTACATAACACACATAAGCAGGTATTTTCTCAACCTAAATTCATCTAATCAGCGTCACAATCCAAGCCACAACACTCTAAACGCTGAAAACAAACATTCCAAACATAATCTCAACTATTAAAAAGGAAACAAAGAAAGCAAACACACAAACATAATTCAAATCAAGTTATACATAAAGAAACAAATAAAGCAATTCTACTACTCTTCTGAATCAGTGCTAGTTTCTCCTTTGATATCACCCATTGCTTGAACATGAATGAACAAGTAATAAAAAGGTCAGAATAGGAATTCTTCAGTTTAATCTTCTTCAATGCATCTCATCCTTCTCATTAAGTGTATCAATCTTACTTCAAATTGCCAGTATGATCAAAATGTTATTTCATCCTCTAATCGATATGATCAAAGAAATCAGACATATTGTTAACTGTACTCGTTAAATTTTGTACCTGATTCTCCAGATTCATGGTTCTGTGTAAGATCATCGGTGTCTTGTCTACTATTAGATGTCGAATAGGAATAGAGTTTTGTGATGCTTGATCCATAATCACTCCCATATCATTCTCTTCATCATTGGCTGGGAACATTCGGGTTGGGTCTAAAGGTTTCCAGGGTCTCTCGTCGGCACAAAATTCAAATAATGGCAGACAGGAACATTATCAAGCATGAACAATTCATTAATTTGTCCAGAATTAAATGTTATCCACCTACCTCACACATAGATGCTTCCTTGGTTGATTCCATGCAAATTGGTGTAGAACCCATTTACCACTAGAACGACTACTGCGGCAGTAGTGTAGCAAAATACTTTCCATCTTCACTACATGATCATTTCTTGAATTGTTGTCGAAGGATTGCTTAATCCTCGATTAACAAAACCTCTTTCATTTATTAACCTCCTATTTGACATCACCTTGTTGAAAAGCCATTGTGCCTCGGCTCTGACGAACGTTCTCCGGTTGTACATTCAATATCTAGGGTGATCTATTGAATTGGAATACATTAGAGAAGAATTCAAGGGTGTTTCCATTCATTTTTAGAAATATAGAGTTTTGGAACCGTCCATGGAAGTTTATAGGGTACAAATTCCCTAAAAACTACCATAAACCGTCTTTTAAAGTTGAAAAAATACCCACTCACCGATCTCACTGTTGGCGGCCTTGATTGTGCCATATGTGAGTTCTATGCATTTACATATAGGACCCTCAGGAAAAACTCACAGTAGGCGGCATCAATCGCGCACCGTGGTCAAATACGTTCCAAATTTTCTATATGAACCCAAATTCTTGATAATCAAAGGGAAATTACAAGCAATAGAATTCATTACTACTACTAACTAACGATAAATTAAAACAAACACTCAAATAAATAAAGATAACTATGGGTTGCCTCCCATAAAGCGCTTGATTCAACGTCGTCAGCCCAACCTATTCAGGTGTTATTCAGGTTGACTGAGCATTAAAACCTCTTTAAAGTTTAGTATTTTAAACTTAAAATATGGTTTTGATCTATGCCCTTTTACTTTAAATCTATTCCCAGTCTTTGGATCTTCAATTTCAACAGCTCCATAAGTATAAACTTGAGTTACAGTAAAGGGTCCTAACCAACGAGAATTTAATTTCCCAGGAAATAACTTTAACCTTGTATTGTAAAGTAAAACTTCTTGTCCTGGTTCAAAGTTCTTCTGGTTAATCTTCCGATCATGCCTTAATTTCAGTTTTTCCTTATAAACTATGTGGTTATCATAAGATTCGTTTCTTAATTCTTCTAATTCATTCAATCGTAACAATCTATTTTCACCAGAATTTTTTAAATTATAATTGAATTCTTTAATCACCCAATATGTTTTATGCTCCAATTCTACTGGTAAGTGACAAGTCATTCCAAAAATAAGTCTGTAAGGAATCATACCAATAGGAGCTTTATAAGCAGTCTTGTATGCCCATAATGCAGTATCTAGTCTCGCAGACCAATCTATTCTACTAGGGTTTACAGTCTTTTCTAAAATTTGTTTAATCTTACGATTAGAAACTTCAGCTAATCCATTGTTCTGAGGATGATAAGCAGTAGAGAATCTATGAATGATATTAAAATTTTCTATTAATCTCTGAATATATTTATTCATAAAATGGGATCCTCCATCAGTGATAATCACTCTCGGCATACTATCTTGTGAAAATGTTTTTCATTAAGAATCTTGAAACACTTTTAGCATCACAACAAGGTAAAACTTGTGCTTCAATCCACTTCGATATATAATCAATTGCAATTAGAATATATAAGTTCCCAAATGAAGGAATAAATGGTCCCATGAAATCTAATCCCCAAACATAAAAAATCTCAACTTCTAACATGAAATTCAGAGGCATTTCATTTCTCTAGATATATTACCTACTCATTGGCATCTATCACAAGTTTTGATATATTTATAAACACTTTTAAAGAGAGTAGGCCAATAAAATCCAGCTTGTAAAATTTTATGCACAATTTTGTCAATCCCAAAATGTCCTCCAAATTCAAAATCATGGCATTTTTGAATAATCATTTCAGTTTCTTCATAAGGCACACATCTCCTAATAATATGATCGTTACATTGCTTATATAAATATGGTTTATCCCAAAATATGCTTTTGCGTCATGAACGACTTTTTCCTGTTACTACAATGTTAGCATAGGTGGCATAATATTGCTTACTATATAATTAACTATATCAGCATATCAAGGTATTTTTCACTCATTAATATTATAAAGTTATTCATCAGGGAAACTGTCTATTATTTCACTGTCGGTGTCAGATAATTCATGATATTCTAGTCTCAACAAATGATCAGCAATTTGATTTTCAGTTCCCATTCTATCAATTACCACAAAATCAAATTCTTGCATTAAAAGTACCCATCTGATTAATTTTAGTTTAGTATCCTTCTTTTGCATCAGATATTTAATAGCAGAGTGATCAGTATGCACAATACATTTAGTCCCAATTAAATAAGATCTGAATTTATCAAAAGCATATACAATAGCCAGTAACTATTTTTTCAGTAACCGTATAGTTAATTTGAACATCGTTAAGAGTTCTACTAGCATAGTATATTACTTTAGAAATCTTATCATATCTTTGACCAAGAACAACTTCAATAGCATAATCACTAGCATTGCACATTAATAAAATGGTTTCTCCAAGTTAGGTGAAACTATTACAGGTGTTGTGATTAGTTTTTTCTTTAATAACTCAAAGGCATTTGAGCAGTCTTTAGTAAATTCAAATTTTTTTTCCTTTTATAAAAGTTGGCATAGAGTTTGGTAATTTTTTAAAAATCTTTAATATAACGCCTATAAAAATATGCATGTCGAAGAAAACTTCTTACCCCTCTCATTGTAGTAGGAGGTGGTAATTTAGCTATAACTTGAATTTTTGCAAGGTCTACTTCCATGCCATTTTCTGAACTTTTATGCCCTAATACAATTCCTCCTGCAACCATAAATTGATATTTCTCCCAATTTAGAACTAAGTTAGTTTATTCACATAACTCTAAAAATTTTTCAAGATGATTTAAGAATGCGTCAAATGACGTCCCAAATATAGAGAAATCATCCATAAATACTTCTACTCCATTATCAATTAACTTACTAAATATAAACATCATACATCTTTGGAATGTTGCAGATGCATTACATAGTCCTAAAGGCATTCTTCTAAAAGCAAAAGTTCCATAAGGACTAGTGAAAGTTGTTTTATCTTGATCCTCAGGAGCAGCAGAAATTTGATGCTAATCGGTATATCCATCCAGAAAGCAGTAGTACTTATGTCCAGCAAGTCTATCCAGCATTTGATCTAGAAAAGGAAGAGGAAAGTGATCTTTTCTAGCAGCGGAATTTAATTTTCTATAATCAAAACATATATGCCATCCATAAGCTTGTCAGATAGGTATTAATTCATTATTTTCATTTACTTCAACTGTTACTCCTCCTTTCTTAAGAACAAAATGAATTGGATTTACCCAAGTACTACCCGAAATAGAATATATAATTCCAACATCTAACCATTTTAAAATCTCTTTTTTAACTACTTCTTTCATAATGGGGTTTAGTCTCCTTTGTGGATCAATTCTTGGTTTATGTTCATCATTTAGTAAAATTCTATGCATACAAATCGAAGGACTATTTCCCTTAATATCAGCTAGAGTCCAACCAAAAGTTTTTCTGTATTTTTTTAATGTATCCGTTAATTTTTCTTCATTAATTTCATTTAAGTCTGAGGATACAATTACTGGTAATGTTGAAAAATCTCCTAAAAAGACATACTTTAAATGATTTGGAAGATTTTTTAATTCAAGTTCAGGGGGTTTTACAATAGATGGAATTAATATTTCGTTTTTTAGTGCTATTGAATCGAGCATTTCAAATTGTTTCTGAATATAATCAGCTTCTTCGTTATCAATTTCATCATCATATTTATTGTTTCTCATATCTTCATTTTCTTCTTAATTTTCTTTGAAATATTCTTTTCTCAAATAATCGCATATATCCATTCTAAAGCATTCAGCATCTTTTTCTATTGAAGGATATTTCATTGACTTTGAGATGTTTAAGGTTAATTCTAGATCATTTACTCTCATAGTCAATTCTCCTTTTTGAACATCTATCATGGCTCTTCTTGTAGCTAGGAATGGTCTTCCTAAAATGATAGGTATTTCCTTATCATCTTCCACATCTAAAATGATAAAGTCCACAGGAAAGATAAATTTATTAACCTTGACCAAAACATCTTCTACAACTCCTTTAGGATGTGTAATAGATCGATCAGCTAATTGTAGAGTTACAGAAGTTGGTGCAATTTCTCCTATCCCTAACCTTTTAAAAGTTGATAGAGGCATCAAATTTATGCTAGCTCCGAAATCACATAATGCTCTCACATAAAATTTATCACCAATAGCACACGCGATAATGCAACTACCATGATCTTTAAGTTTTTCAGGAAGCTTCTTCTATATTATAGCACAACACTCTTGATTGAGTGCAACAGTCTCATGATCTAGTTACTTCCTTTTTTTGCTGAGTATATCCTTCATAAATTTAACATAATCAGGCTTTTTTTCCAAAGCTTCAACAAAAGAAATATTTATTAACAAATTTTTTTTAAATGTCTAAGAATTTAGGAATATTTATTGTCAATTTCTGACCCAATGACCAACCCATTGACTCAATAGGTCAACTTCTGACCAAAAAGTCAACTTTGGTCAAAATGGTCAATCCTTGACCCAATGACCAATTTATTGACTCAATAGGTCAACTTTTGACCAAAAAGTCAACTATAGTCAAAATGGTCAATATTTGACCTAATGACCCAGTATATCAACCTTTGACAAAAAAGCAATTTGGTCAAAAATGTCAATTTTTGAGCTAATGACCCCCCAATTGACCCAATATGTCAACTTTGACCAAAAAGTCAACTGATCAATTTCAGTCCCAATGACCAACCCATTGACTGAATTGGTTAACTTTTGACCAAAAAGTTAACTTTGGTCAAACTGGTCAATCCTTTACCCAATGACTAACCTATTGACCCCACAGGTTAACTTTTGTCAAAAAAGTTAATTTTGGTCAAAATAGTCAATTTTTGTCCTACTAACCAATTATTGACACAATAAGTCAATCTCTTACCAAAAAGTCAACTTTGGTCAAAATGGTCAATCCTTGACCCAATGACCAACCCTTTGACACAATAAGTCAACTTTTGACCAAAAAGTTAACTTTGGTCAAAATAGTCAATCCTTAACCCAATGACCAACAAATTGACCCAATAGGTCAACTTTTGACAAAAAAATTAATTTTGGTCAAAATAATCAATTTTTGACCTAAGGACCTACCCATTGACCCAATAGGTGAACTTTTAAACAAAAAGTCAACTTCGGTCGAAATTGTCAATTTCTGGCCCAATGACCACCCCGTTGACCCAATGGGTCAACTTTTGACCAAAAATTAAATTTTGGTCAAAATAGTCAATTTTTGACCTAATGACCAATTATTGACCCAATAAGTCAAACTCTGACCAAAAAGTCAACATTGGTGAAAATGGTCAATCAATGACCTAATGACCAACACATTTACCCAATAGGTCAACTTTTGATCAAAAAAGTCAAATTTGGTTAAAATGGTCAGTTTCTAACCCTTGACCAAAACCTTGACTCAATAGGTCAACTTTTCACCAAAAAGTCAATGTTGGTCAAAATGATCAATTTCTGATACAATGACCACCCTGTTGTCCCAATGGGTCAACTTTTGACCAAAAATTCAATTTTGGTCAATATAATCAATTTTTGACCTAATGACCAATTATTGACCCAATTAGTCAATCTCTGGCCGAAAAGTCAACTTTGCTCAAAATGGTCAATCCTTGACCCAACGACCAACTGATTGACCAAAAAGTCAACTTTTGTCAAAATGGTCAATCCTTGACCCAATGACCCTATAGGTCAACTTTTAACCAAAAAGTCAATTTCGATCAAAAAATCAATTGTTGACCAAATGACCATCCTGTTGACCCAAAAGGTCAACTTTTAACCAAAAGTTAACTTTGGTAAAAATGGTCAATTTCTGACGCAATGACCAACCCATTCATCTAATAGGTGAACTTTTGACCAAAAAGTCAACTTTGGTCAAAATGTTCAATCATTGACCCAATGACCAACTAATTGACCCAATATGTCAACTTTTGACCTAAGAGTTAACTTTAATCAAAATGGTCAATCCTTGAACCAATGACAAACCCATTGACTCAATAGGTCAACTTTTGATCAACTTTTGTCCAAAAAGTATTTTTGGTCAAAATAGTAATTTTTAACCTAATGACCACCCATTGACCCAATAGGTCAACTTTTGACTAAAAAGTCAACTTTGGTTAAAATGGTCAATTTCTGACCCAATGACCAACCCATTGACCCAATGGTCAACTTTTGACCAAAAAGTCAACTTTGTTCAAAATATTCATTCCTTGTTCTAATGATCAACCCATTGACCCAGTAGGTCAACTTTTGAAAAAATAATCTATTTTGGTTAAAATTGCCAATTTTTGACTTAATGGCCAATTATTGCCCAATAAGTCAATCTCTTACCAAAAAGTCAACTTTTGTAAAAATGATCAATCCTTGACCCAATGACAAACTCATTGACCAACAAGTTAAATTTTAACTAAAAAGTCAACTTTGATCAAAATGTTCAATTTCTGACCTAATGACCAACAAATTGACCCAATATGTCAACTTTGGTCATACTGGTCAATTCTTGACCCAATGAGCAACCCATTGACCCAATAGGTCAATATTTGACCAAAAAGTACATTTTGGTCAAATTAGTCAATTTTTGACCTAATGACCAATTATTGACCAAATAAGTCAATCTTTGGCCAAAAAGATAACTTTGGTCAAAATTGTCAATCCTTGACCCAATGACCAACTCATTGACCCAATAGATTAACTTTTGACTAAAAAGTCCATTTTGGTCAAAATGGTCAATTTCTGACCTGATGACCAACCCGTTGACCCAAAAGGTCATCTTTTGACCAAAAAGTCAACTTTGGTAAAAAAGGTCAATTTTTGACACAATGACCACCCCATTGATGAAATGTGCCAACTTTTGACCAAAAATTTAATTTTGGTCAAAATAATCAATTTTTGACCTAATGACTAATTATTGACTTAATAAGTCAATCTCTGACCAAAAAGTCAAGTTCTGTCAAAATGGTCAGTCCTTAACCCAACAGGTCAACTTTTGATAAAAAAAAGTTAACTTTGGTCAAAATGGTCAATCCTTGACCCAATGAACAACCTATTAACCCAATAGGTCAACTTTTCACCAAAAAGTCTCTTTTGATCAAAATAGTCAATTTTTGACCTAATGATCGCCTAATTGACTTAATAGGTCAACTTTTGACTAAAAAATCAACTTTGGTCAAATTGGTCAATGTCTGACCCAATGACCAACTCATTCAATCAATAGGTCAAGTTTTGATAAAAAAGTCAAATTTGGTCAAATTGGTCAATCCGTGACCCAATGACTAACCCATTGAACCAATCGGTCAACATTTAACCAAAAAGTCAATTTTGGTCAAAATTTTCAATTTTTGACCTAATGACTACCCCATTAACCATATAGATCAACCATTGAGCAAAAAGTCAACTTTGGATAAAATTGTCAATTTTTGACCAAATGACAAACCCATTGACCTAGTAGGTTAACTTTTGACCAAAAAGTCAACTTCGGTCAAAATGGTCAAACCTTGACCTAATGACCAACTCATTGACCCAATAGGTCAACTTTTGATCAAAAGTCAACTTTGGTCAAAATAATCAAATTTTTACATAATAACCACCCAATTGACCCAATAGGTCAACTTTTGATCAAAAAGTCAACTTTGTTCAAAATTATCAATTTTTGAACAATGAACTACCCATTACCTAATATGTGAACTTTTGATCAAAAAGTCAAATTTTGTCAAAATGGTCAATTCTTGACCCAATGACCAACTTATTTACCCTCTCGGTCAACTTTTGAACAAAAAGTCAATTATGGTCAAAATAACAAATTTTTGAAATAATGACCAATTATTGACCCAATAAGTCAATCTCTGACCAAAAGATCGACTTTGCTCATAATGGTCAATCCTTCACTAAATGACCAACTCATTGACCCAATATGTCAACTTTTGACCAAAAAGTCAACTTTAGTAAAAATGGTCAATCCTTGACCCAATGACCAACCCATTGGCCTAATAGGTCAACTTTCCAACAAAATATCAAATTTGGTCAAAATAGTCGATTTTTGACCTAATGACAACTCATTACCCAATAGGTTAACTTTTGACCAAAAAGTCAACTTTCGACAAAATGTTCAATTTCTGACCCAATGAATAACCAATTAATCCAATAGGTCAACCTTTGACCAAAAAGTAAACTTTGCTCAAAATGGTCAATTCTTGACCCAATGAACAACTCATTGACCGATTAGAACAAACTTTGAACAAAAAGTTAATTTTGGTCAAAATAGCCAATTTTTGACCTAACGGCCAATTATTGACACCATAAGTCAATCTCTGACCAAAAATTCAACTTTGGTCATAATGGTCAATCCTTGACCAAATGACTAACCCATTGACCCAATAGGTCAACAATTGACCAAAAAGTGAACTTTAGTCAAAATAGTCAATCCTTGACACAATGACCAACCTATTGACCCAATAGCTCAACTTTTGACCGAAAAGTTAAATTATGTTAAAATGGGCAATCCTTGACCCAATGACTAACTCGTTGACCCAAAAGGACAACTTTTCACAAAAAAGTCCATTTTGGTCAAAATTGTCAATTTTTGACCCAATGGCCACCTCATTGACCCAATAGGACAACTTTTGACCAAAAAGTTAAATTTGGTCAAAATGGTCAATTTCTCACACAGTGACCACTCCATTGACTCAATGGGACAACTTTTGACAAAAAATTCAATTTTGGTCAAAATAGTCAATTGTTGACCTAATGACCAATTATTGACCTAAAAAGTCAATCTCTAACCAAAAAGTCCACTTTGGTCAAAATGGTTAATCATTGACACAATGACCAAACCATTGACCAAATAGGTCAACTTTTGACCAAAAAGATAATTTTTGTTAAAGCAGTCAGTTTTTGACATAGGTCAACTTTTGACCAAAAAGTCAACTTCGGTCAAAATTGTTAATTTCTCACCTAATGACCAAAAAAGTTAACTTTGGTCAAAATGATCAATTCTTGACCCAATAACCAACACATGGACCCAATAGGTCAACTTTTGACAAAAAAAGTCAACTTTGGTTAAAAAGGTCAATACTTGACATAATGACCATCGCATTAACATGAAAGATCAACTTTTGACTAAAAAGTCAAGTTTTTATCTAATGACCACCCCATTGATCCAATAGGTCAACTTTTGTCAAAAAAGTCAAATTTGGTCAAAATGGTGAATTTCTGATCTAATGACTAACCCATTTACCCAATATGTCAACTTTGGTCAAGATGGTCAATTTCAGACATAATGACTACCCAATTGACTTAATAGGTCAATTGTTGGTTAAAATAGTCAATTTTTTACTTTATGACCACCACATTAATCCAAAAGGTCAACTTTTGACAAAAAAAAAGTCAAGTTTGGTCAAAATGGTGAATTTCTGATCCAATGACCAACCCATTAACCCAATAGGTCAACTTTTGTCTAAAAGTCAACTTTGGTCAAAATGATAAATTTCAGACATAATGACCACCCAATTGACTTAATAGGTCAAGTGTTGGTCAAAATAATCAACTTTGGTCAAAATAATTAATTTTTGACTTAATGACCAATTATTGACCCAATAAGTCAATCTCTGACCAAAAGTCAACTTTGGTCGAAATGGTCAATCTTTGACCGAATGTCTAACCCATTGACCGAATAGGTCAACTTTTGATCAAAAAGTCAACTTTGGTAATAATTGCCAATCCTTTACCCAATGACCATCTCATTGACCCAACAGATCAACGTTTGACCAAAAAGTTAACTTTGATCAAAATTGTCCATTTTTGACCTAATGACCACCCCATAACCCAATTGTACAACTATTGATCAAAACATCAAGTTTGTTTAAGATGGTCAATTTCTGATTCAATGACCAACCCATTAACTCGATAGGTCAACTTTCGACCCAAAAAGTCAACTTTGGTAAAAATGGTCAATCCTTGACCTAATGACGAACCCATTGACCCAATAGGTCAACTTTTGACCAAAAATTCAATTTGGGTCAAAATAGCCAATTTTTAACCTACTAACCAATTATTGACCCAATAAGTCAATCTCTGACCCAAAAGTAACTTTGGTCAAAATGGTCAATCATTGACCCGATGACCCAATTGGTCAACTTTTGACTAATAAATCAACTTTGGTCAAAATGGTCAATTCTTGACTAAATGACCAACCCATTGACCTAATGGGTCAAATTTTGACCAAAAAGACAATTTTGGTCAAAATAGTCAATTTTTGACCTAATGCTATCCCATTGACCCAACAGGTCAACTTTTGACCAAAAAGTCAACTTTAGTCGAAATGGTCAAATTTTGACCCAATGACATCCCCGTTGACAGAATGGGTCAACTTTTAACCAAAAATTGAATTTTGGTCAAAATAGTCAATTTTTGACCCGATGACCAATTATTGACTAAATAAGTCAATCTCTGACCAAAAAGTCAAATTGGTCAAAATGGTCAATCCTTGAACAAATGACCAATTGATTGACCAAATTGGTAAACTTTTGACCAAAATGTTAACATCGGTCAAATAGGTCAATCATTGACCTAATGACCCAATAGGCCAACTTTTGACTAAAAAATCAATTTCAATCAAAAAAATCAATTTTTAACCTATTGACCACGCTATTGACACAAAAGGTTAACTTTTGACCAAAAGTCAACTTTGGTCAAAGTGGTCAATTTTTGACCTAATGACCAACCCTTTGATCCAATAGGTCAACTTTTGACCAAAAAGTCAATTTTGGTCAAAATGGTCAATCCATGACCCAATGACTAACCCATTGACCCGATAGGTCAACTTTTGACCAAAAACTCAACTTTGGTTAAAATGGTCAGTCGTTGACCCAATGACCAACCATTTGTCTCAATGTGTCAACTTTTCACCAAAAAGTTAACTTTAGTCAAAATGGTCAATCTCTGAATCATTTTTTAACCTAATGACCACCCATTGGTCCAATAGGTCAACTTTTGACCAAAAAGTCAACTTTGGTTAAAATTGTCATTTTCTGACCCAATGACCAAACCATTGACCCAATAGTCAACATTTAAGCAAGAAGTCAACTTTGGTCAAAATGATCAATCCTTGACCCAATGACCAACCCAATTAGCTAATAGGTCAACTGTTGACCAAAAAGTAAATTTTGGTCAAAATAGTCAATTTTTGACCTAATGACCAATTATTGCCCAATAAGTCAACCACTTACCAAAAGGTCAACTTTAGTCGAAATGGTCAATCTTTGACCCAATGACAAACACTTTGACCCAACTGGTTAAACTTTGACAAAAAAGTCATTTTTCATCAAAATGGTCAATTTCTGACCCAATGACCAACAAATTGACCCAATATGTCAACTTTTAACCAAAAAGTCAACTTTGGTCAAATTGTTCAATCCTTGACCCAATGACCAACCCAATGACCCAATAGGTTAATATTTAACCAAAAAGTCAATTTTGATCAAAATAGTCAACTTTTGACCTAATGAAAAAATATTGACCCAATAAGTAAATCACTTGCGAAAAAGTCAACTTTGGTCAAAATTATCTATCCTTGAGCCAATGACCAACCCGTTGACCAAATAGGCCAACTTTTGTCCAAAAAGTCAACTTTGGTTAAAATGGTCAATCCTTGACCCAATGACCAACCCATTGGCACAACAGGTCAAGCTTTGAATAAAAAGTCAATTTTGGTCAAACTAGTCAATTTTTGACCTAATGACCATCCCATTGACCTAAAAGGTCAACTTTTGACCAAAAAGTCAACTTTGGTCGAAATGGTCAATTTCTGACCCAATGACTAGCCCGTTGACCCAATGGGTCAACTTTTGACCAAAAATTCAAATTTTGTCAAAATAGTCAATTTTAGACCTAATGACCAATTATTGACCCAATAAGTCAATCTCTGACCAAAAAGTCAACTTTGGTTGAAATGGTCAATCATTGACCTAATGACCAACCCATTGAACCAATAGGTCAATGTTTGACCAAAAAGTCAAGTTTGGTCAAAATGGACAATTTCTGACCCAATGACCAAACCCCTGACCCAACAGGTCAACTTTTGACTAAAAAGTCATCTTTGGTCAAAATGGTCAATTTCTGACACAATGATCACCCCATTGACCCAATAGGTCAACTTTTGCCAAAAATTTCAACTTTGGTAAATATAATCAAATTTTGACTTAATGACCAATTATTACCCAACAAGTCAATCTCTGAGCAAAAAGTCAACTTTGGTCAAAATGGTCAATCCTTGACCCAATGACCTACTGATATACCAAATAAGTAAACTTCTAAATCAACTTTGGTCAAAATGATCAATCTTTAACCCAATGACTTGATAAGTCAACTTTTGACCAAAATGTCAATTTCGGTAAAAAATTAATTTTTGACCTAATGACCACCCCATTGACCCAAAAGGTTAACTTTTGACCAAAAGTCAACTTTGGTCAAAATGATTAATTTCTGACCCAATGACCAACACATTGATCCAATAGGTCAAACTTTGACCAAAAAGTTAACTTTTGTCAAAATGGTGAATCGTTTACACAATGACATACGCATTGACCTAATATGTCAACTTTTGACCAAAAAGTCAGCTTTGGTCAAATTGGTCAATTCCTGACCCAATGACCAACCAATTGACTCAATATGTCAATTTTTGACCAAAAGTCAACTTTTATCAAAATGGTTAATCCTTGAACCAATGACGTACCCATTGACCCAATAGGTCAACTTTTGATCAAAATGTAATTTTTGATCAAAATAGTAATTTTTAACCTAATGATCACCAATTGACCCAATAGGTCAATATTTCACCAAAAAGTAAACTTTGGTTAAAATGGTCAAGTTTGACCCAATGACAAACCCATTGACCCAATAGGTCAACTTTTGACCAAAAAGCAACTTTGGTCAAAATAATCAATTTTGGACCTAATGACCACCCCATTGTCCCAAAAAGTCAACTTTTGACCAAAAAGCCAACTTTGGTCAAAATGGCCAACTTCTGACCCAATGACCAATTATTGACCAAAAATTCAATTTTGGTCAAAATGGTAAACTTTGGCCAAAAGGTCAACTTTTGACCAAAAATTCAATTCTAGTCAAAATAGTCAGTTTTTGAACTAATGACCAATTATTGGCCCAATAAGTCAATCTCTAACAAAAAAGTCAACTTTGGTCAAAATGGTCAATCCTTGACCCAATGACCAACCCACTGACCCAATAAGTCAACATTTTAAAAAAAAGTGAACTTCAGTCAAAATAGATAACCCTTGACACAATGACCAACCCATTAACACAATAGGTCAACTTTTGACCAAAAAGTTAATTTTGGTCAATATAATCGATTTTTGACCTATTGACCACCCCATTAACCCAATAGGTCAACTTTTGACCAAAAGTCAACTTTGGTCGAAATGGTCAATTTCTGACCCAATGAAAAACTCATTGATCCAATAAGTCAACTTTTGAAGAAAAAGCAACTTTGGTCAAAATGGTCAATCCTTGATCCAATGACCAACCCAATGATCCAATAAGTCAACTTTTGACCAAAAAGTCAACTTTGGTCACAATGGTCAATCATTGACCCAATGACCAACCCATTGACCCAATAATACAACTTTTAACTAAAAAATTAACTTTGGTTAACATGGTCAATCCATGACCCAATGACCAATCAATTGACCCAATATGTCAACTTTTGACCAAAAAGTTAACTTTGGTTAAAATCGTCAAACCTTAACCCAATAACCAACCCATTGACCCAAAAGGTCAACTTCTGACCAAAAAAGTCAATTTTAGTCAAAAGAATTAGTTTTTGACCTAATGACCACCCATTAACCAAATAAGTCAACTTTTAACCAAAAAGTCAACTTTGGTCAAAATAGTCAATTTTTGACCCAATGACCAACCCATTGACCTAATAGGTCAACTTTTGACCAAAAAGTCAACTTTGGTCAAAATGGCCAATTCTTGACCGAATGACCAACTCAGTGACCCTATAGGTCAACTTTTAAAAAAAAGTCAATTTTAGTCAAAATACATAATTTTTTACCTAATAACCAATTATTGACCCAAAAAGTCAACCTCTGACCAAAAAGTTAAATTAGGTCATAATGCTCAATCCTTGACCCAATGACAAACCCATTGACCCAACAGGTCAACTTTTGACCAAAAAGTCAAGTTTGGTCAAAATGGCAAATCTTTGACCCAATGACCAACCCACTGACTCAATAGATCGATTTTTGACTAAAAAGTCAATTTTGGTCAAAATGGTCAATCCTTGACTCAATAACCAACCATTGAACCAAAAGGATAACTTTTGGCCAAAAAGTCAATGTTGGTCAAATTAGTCAATTTTTGACCTAATGACCACCTCATTGACCCAATAGGTCAATATTTGGCCAAAATGTTAAATTTGGTCAGAATGGTCAATTTCTGTCAAAGTGACCACCCCATTGACCCAATGGGTCAACTTTTAACCAAAAATTTAATTTTGCTCAAAATAGCCAATTGTTGACCTAATAACCAATTTTTGACCCAATAAGTCAATCTCTGACCAAAAAGTCAACTTTGGTCAATCAATCCTTAACCCAATGACCAACACATTGACCCAATAGATCAACTTTTGACCAAAAAGATAATTTTGGTTAAAATAGTCAATTTTTGACCTAATGATCACCACATTGACCCAATAGGTCAACTGTTGACCCAGAAGTCAACTTTGGTCAAAATTTTTAATTTCTCACCGAATTACTAAAAAGTCAACTTTGATCAAAATGATTAATTCTTGACCCAATAACTAACACATTGACCCAATAGATCAACTTTTGACAAAAAAGTCAACTTTGGTTAAAATGGTCAATCCTTGACCTAATGACCAAACCATGACCTAAAAGATCAACTGTTGACCAAAAAGTTCAACTTTGGTTAAAATGGCCAATCCTTGACCTAATGACCAACCCATTGACCTAAAAGATCAACTTTTGACCAAAAAGTCAATTTTGGCCAAAAAGTCAATTTTGGCCAAAAAGTCAATTTTGGCCAAAAAGTCAATTTTGGCCAAAAAGTCAATTTTTTACCTAATGACCAACCCATTGACCCAATAGGTCAACTTTTTTACAAAAAGTCAACTTTTGTCAAAATGGTCAATTTTTGACATAATGACCATCCAATTGACCCAATGGTTCAACTTTTGTCCAAAAATTCAAATTTGGTCAAAATAATCAATTTTTGACTGAATGAATAATTATTAACCTAATAAGTCAATCTCTGACCAAAAGTCAACTTTGGACGAAATTGTTAATCTTTGACCCAATGACTAATCCATTGACCTAATAGGTCAACTTTTGACCAAAAAGTCAATTTTTTTCAAAATTGTCAATCCTTTACCCAATGACTAATCCATTGACCCAATAGGGCAACTTTATCCAAAAAGTCAATTTTGGACAAAATAGTCAATTTTTGACTTAATGACTAATTATTGACCCAATAAGTTAATCTCCATCCAAAAAGATAACTTTGATCAAAATGTTCAATCCTTAACCCAATGTCAAACCCATTTACCCAATATGTTAAATTTTCACCAAAAAGTCAACTTTGGTTAAAATGGTTAATCCTTGACCCAATGACCAACCCATTGACCAAACATGTCAACTTTTGACTAAAAAATTCAATTTTGGTTAAAATAGTTAATTTTTAACCTACTGACCAATTATTGATCCAATAAGTCAATCTCTGACCAAAAAGCCAACTTTGGTCAAAATGATCAATTTTTGGCCTAATGACCAACCCACTGAACAAATTGGTCAACTTTTGACCCAAAAACCAACTTTAGTTAAAATAGTCAATCCTTGACCTAATGACCAACCCATTGACCCAATAGGTCAACTTTTAACCAAAAATTCAATTTTGGTCAAAATAATTAATTTTTGACCTACTGAACAATTATTGATCCAATATGTCAATCTCTGACCAAAAAGTCAACTTTGGTCAAAATGATCAATTTTTTACCCAATGACCAACCCATTAACCAAATAGGTCGACTTCTCACCAAAAAGTCATCTTTGGTCAAAATGGTCAATCCTTGACTGAATGACCAACCCATTGACCAATAGATCAAATTTTGACTAAAAAGTGAATCTTTGTCAAAATAGTCAATTTCTTAGCTAATGACCATTCATTCCAATAACCCAATAGGTAAACTTTGACCAAAAAGATAACTTTGGTTTAAATGGTCAGTTTCTGACCTAATGACCACCACGTTAACCCAATGGGTCAACTTTTGACCAAAAATTCAATTTTTGTCAATATAATCAATTTTTGACCTAATGAACAATTATTGAGCTAATAAGTGAATGTCTCACTAAAAAGTAAACATTGGCTAAAATGGTCAAACCTTGACCCAATGACCAACCCATTGGCCCAATAGGTCAACGTTTTACCAAAAATTCAACTTTGGACAAAATGATCAATCCTTAACTAAATAACCAACCCATTTGCCCAATAGGTCAACTTTTGAACAAAAAGTCAATTTTGTTAAAATAGTAAATTTTTGACCTAATGACCACCCCAATGACCCAATGGGTCATCTTCTGACCAAAATGTGAATTTAAGTTAAAATGGTCAATCTTTGACTAAATGACAACCCATTGACCCAATTGGTCAAATTTTGACAAAAAAGTAAATTTTGATTAAAATAGTCATATTTTAAACTAACAACCTCCCCATCGACCCAATAGGTCAACTTTTGACCAAAATATCAACTTCAGTAAAAATGGTCAAGTTCCGACCCAAAAAACAACCCATTGACCCAATAGGTCAACTTTTGACCAAAAAGAAAACTTGGGTCAATAACCAACTCATGGACTAAATAGGTCAACATGAGACCAAAAAGTCAATTTTGGTCAAAATAATTAATTTTCGAACTAATAACCACCCCATTAACCAAATAGATGAATTTTGACAAAAAAGTCAGCTTTAGTCAAAATGGTTAATTTCTCACCCAATTACCAAAAAGTCAACTTTGATCAAAGTGATCAATCCTTGACCCAATAACAAACTCATTGACCTAACGGGTCAACTTTTAACCAAAATGTCAACTTTGGTTAAATGGGTCAATCCTTGATCTAATGACCAACCCATGGACCAAATTGGACAACTTTTGATCCAAAAATCAACTTTGGTCAAAATGGTTAATCCACGACCCAATGACTATCCCATTGACCAAATATGTCAACTTTTGACCAAAAAGTCGCTTTTGGTCAAAATACTCAATCGTTTTACCTAACGACCACCCAATTGACCCAATAGGTCAATTTTTAACAAAAAAATTAAATTTGATCAAAATGATCAATTTCTTACCCAATGAAATTCCCATTAACCAAATTGATCAACTTTTGACAAAAAGTCAACTTTGGTTAAAATGGTCAATTTCTGATATAATGAACACCCAATTGACCCAATGGCGTCAACTTTTGACCAAAAATTCAAATTTGGTCAAAATAATTAATTTTTGACTGAATGACCAATTATTAACCCAACAAGTCAATCTCTGACTAAAAAGTCAACTTGTTCAAATCAGTATATCCTTGACCCCATGACCAACCTATTGATCCAATAAGTCAACTTCTTGAGAAAAAAGTCAACTTTGGTAAAAACGGTCAATTTTTTACCCAATGACCAACCCATTGACCCAATAGGTCAACTTTTGAACAAAAATTCAACTTTAGTCAAAATAATCAATCCTTGACCCAATGACCAACTCATTGACCCATAAGGTCAACTTTTGACCAAAACAGTCAATTTTTTACATAATGACTAATTATTGACCCAACAAGTCAATCTCTGACCAAAAAGTCAACTTTGGTCAAAACATTCAATCCTTAACCCTTGACCCAATAGGTCAACTTATGACCAAAAAGTCAACTTTGGTCAAAACATTCAATCCTTAACCCTTGACCCAATAGGTCAACTTATGACCAAAAAGTGAACTTTTGTCAAAATAGTCAATCCTTGACACAAATACTAAGGCATTAATGCAATAGGTCAACTTTGACCAAAAAGTCAATTTTGGTCAATATAGTCAATTTTTGATCTAATGACCACCCCATTGACCCAATAAGTCAACGTTTGATTAAAAAGTCAACTTTGGTCAAAATGGTCAATTTCTGACCCAATGACCACCCCATTGACCCAGTGGGTCAACTTTTAACCAAAAATTAAATTTTGGTCAAAATAATCAATTTTTTACCTAATGTTCAATTGTGGACCCAATAAGTCAATCCTTGACCCAATGACAAACCCAATGACCCAATAGGTCAACTTTTGACCAAAAAGTCAACTATGGTCAAAATGGTCATTCTTTGGCCCATTGGCCCAATAGATCAACCTTTGACCAAATGGCAATTTTGGTCAAAATAGTCAATTTTTGACCTAATGACCACCCAAATTACCTAATATGTCAACTTTTGACCAAAAAGTCGACTTTGGTCAAAATGATCAATTTATTACCCAAAGACCAGCCCCTTGACCCAATAGGTCAACTTTTAACCAAAAAGTCAAGTTTGGTCAAAATGGTCAATCCTTGACCCAAAGACCAACCCATTGACCCAAAAGGCAAACTTTTGACCAAAAAGTTAACTATAATTAAAATGGTCAATCTTTGATCCAATGACCCAATAGATCAACCTTTGACCAAAAAGCAAATTTGTTCAAAAGAGTCAATTTTTGACATAATGACCATCCAAATTACCCAATATGTCAACTTTTGACCAAAAAGTCGACTTTGGTCAAAATGGTCAATATCTGACCCAATGACTAGCCCATTGACCCAATAGGTCAACTTTTAACCAAAAAGTCAACTTTGGTCAAAATGATTATTCCTTGACCCAATGACCAACCCATTGACCTAATAGGTCAACTTTTGACCAAAAAGTCAATTTTGGTCAAAATAGTCAATTATTGACCTAATGACCAATAGTTGACCCAATAAGTCAATCTCTTAGCAAAAAAGTCAACTTTGGTCAAAATGGTCAATCCTTGACCTAATGACCAACCCATTGACACAATATGACCAAAAAGTCTACTTTGGTCAAAATGGTCAATCCTTGACCCAATGACCAACCGATTGACCCAATAGGTCAAATTTTGTCAAAAAATTGAATTTTGGTCAAAATAGTCAATTTTTGACTTACTGACCAATTATTGGCACAATAAGTCAATCTCGGGCCAAAAAGTCAACTTTAGTCAATATGGTCAATCCTTGACCCAATGACCAACCTATTTACCAATTTGCACAACTTTTGACCAAAAAATCAACTTTGCTCAAAATGGTCAATCCTTGACCCAATGACCAACCCATTGACCTAATAGGTCAAATTTTGACCGAAAAGTCAATTTTGGTCTAAAAAGTCAATTTTTGACCTAATAACCATCCCATTGACCATATAGGTAAACTTTTAACCAAAAGGTCAACTTTGGTTGAAATGGTCCATTTCTAACCCAATTAGTACCTCGTTAACCCAATGGGTCAACTTTTAACCAAAAATTTAATTTTGGTCAAAATAATCAATTTTTGAACTAAAGACCAATTATTGACACAATATGTCAATTTCTGAGAAAAAAATCAACTTTGGTCAAAATGACAAATCCTTGACTCAATGACCAACCTACTGATCTAATAGGTCAACTTCTGACCAAAAAGTGAACTTTAGTCAAAATAGACAATGCTTGACACAATGACTAACCCATTGACACAATAGGTCAACATTTGACCAAAAAGTCAATTTTGGTCAACATAATCAATTTTTGACCTAATGACCACTTCATTAACCCAATAGGTTAACTTTTGACCAAAAGTCAACTTCGGTCAAAATGGTCAATTTCTTACCCAATGACCATCCCATTGATCCAATAAGTCAACTTTTGACTAAAAAATCAACTTTCATAAAAATGGTCAATCCTTGACCTAATGACCAACCCATTGATTCAATAGGTCAACTTTTGACCAAAAAGTCAACTTTGGTCAAAATTGTCAAACCTTAACCCAATGACCAACATATTGACCTAAAAGGTCAACGTTTGACAAAAAGTCAACTTTGTTCGAAAAGGTCAATTTTTGACCTAATGACCACCCTGTTAAACCAATGGGTCAACATTTGACTAAAAATTAAGTTTTGATCAAAATAATCAATTTTTGACCTAATGACCTATTATTGATCCAATAAGTCAATCTCTGACAAAAAAGTCAACTTTAATAAAAATGGTCAATCCTTGACCTAATGACTAACCGATTGACCAAATAGGTAAACTTTTGACCAAAAAATCAACTTTGGTCAAAATGGTCTATCCTTGGCCCAAAGACCAACCCATTAACCCAAAAGGCAAACCTTTGACCAAAAAGTCAACTATAGTTAAAATGGTCAATCATTGATCCAATGACCCAATAGATCAACCTTTGACCAAAAAGTAATTTTGTTCAAAATAGTTAATTTTTAACATAATGACCACCTAAATTACCCAATATGTCAACTTTTGACCAAAAAGTCGACTTTGGTCAAAATGCTCAATTTCTAACCCAATGACTAGCCCATTGACCCAATAGGTTAACTTTTGACCATAAAGTCAATTTTGGTCAAAATGGTCAATCCTTGACCCAATGACCAACCCATTGACCCAATAGGTCAACTTTTGACCAAAAAGTCAATTTTGGTCAAAATAGTCAATTATTGACCTAATGAGCAATAATTGACCCAATAAGTCAATCTCTTACCAAAAAAGTCAATTTTAGTCAAAATGGTCAATCCTTGACCCAATGACCAACTTATTGACCCAAAATGACCAAAAAGTCAACTTTGGTCAAAATGGTCAATCATTGACCCAATGACCAACCGATTGACCCAATATGCCAATTTTGACCAAAAATTCAATTTTGGTCAAAATAGTCAATTTTTAACCTACTGACGAATTATTGGCACAATAAGTCAATCTCGGGCCAAAAAGTCAATTTTGGTCAAAATGGTCAATCCTTGACCCAATGACCAACCCATTTACCAAATTGGTCAACTTTTGACCAAAAAATCAACTTTGGTCAAAATGGTTAATCCTTGATGACCTAATGATGGTCAATCCTTGATGACCTAATGACCAACCCATTGACCTAATAGGTCAAGCATGACCAAAAATTCAATTTTGGTCTAAATAGTCAATTTTTGACATAATGACCATCCCATTGACCAAATAGCTAAACTTTTGCCCAAAAAGTCAACTTTGGTTAAAATGGTTCATTTCTGACCCAATCACCACCTCGTTGACCCAATGGGTCAACTTTTGACCAAAAATTCAATTTTGGTCAAAATAGTCAATTTTTGAACTAATGACCAATTATTGACCCAATATGTCAATTTCTGACAAAAAATCACCTTTGGTCAACTTTTGACAAATCCTTGACTCAATGACTAACCCACTGATCCGATAGGTCAACTTTTCACCAAAAAGTGAACTTTAGCCAAAATAGACAATCCTTGACACATTGACCAACTCAATGAAACAATAGCTCAACTTTTGACCAAAAAGTCAATTTTGGTCAACATAATCAATTTTTGGACTAATGACCACTTCATTAACCCAATAGGTTAACATTTGACGAAAAGTCAACTTTGGTCAAAATAGTCAATTTCTTACCCAATGACCAACCCATTGATCCAATAAGTCAACTTTTGACTAAAAAGTCAGCTTTCATCAAACCAACATATTGATCCAAAAGGTCAACTTTTGACAAAAAGTCAACTTTTTCGAAATGGTCAATTTCTGACCTAATGACCACCCTGTTGACCAAAAATTTAGTTTTGATCAATATAATCAATTTTTGACCAAATGACCTATTATTTAGCCAATAAGTCAATCTATGAAAACAAAGTCAACTTTGATCAAAATGGTCAATCAATGACCTAATGACCAACCGATTGACCAAATAGGTAAACTTTTGACCAAAACGTCAACTTTGGTCAAAATGGTCAATCCTTGACCCAATGACCCAATAGGTCAACTTTTGACAGAAAAGTCAATTTGAGTAAAAAAAATCAATTTTTGACCTAATGACCTCCCCATTAACCCAAAAGTTTAACTTTTGACCAAAAGTCAACTTTGGTCAGAATGGTTATATTTTGATCCAGTGACCAACCCATTGATCCAATAGGTTAACTTTTTTCGTAAAAGTCAACTTTGGTCAAAATGTTCAATCCTTGACGCAATGACCAACCAATTAACCCAAAAGGTCAACTTTTGACCAAAAAGATAACTTTGGTCAAAATTGTCAATCCTTGACCAAATGACCAACTCATTGACCCAATAGGTCAACTTTTAACCAAAAAGTCAACTTTAGTCAAAATGGTCAATTTCTGACTCAATGACCAACCCATGGTCCAAATAGGTTAACTTTTGACTGAAAAGTCAACTTTGTTCGAAATGGTCAATTTTTGACACAATGATCACCCCATTGACCCAATAGGTCCACTTTTAACCAAAAATTTAATTTTGGTTAATATAATCAATTTTTGACCTAATGACCTATTATTTACCCAATAAGTCAATCTCTGACCAAAAGGTCAACTTCGGTCAAAATAGTCAATCATTAACCCAATGACCAACTGAATGACCAAATAAGTAAACTTTTGACCATAAAGTCAACTTTAGTCAAAATGGTCAATCCTTGACCCAGTGACCCAATAGGTTAACTTTTGACCAAAAAGTCAATTTCAGTCAAAAAATCAATTTTTGACCTAATGACCACCCCATTGACCGAAAAGGTCAACTTTTGACCAAAAGTCAACTTTGGTCAAAATGGTCAATTTCTGACCCAATGACCAACCCATTGATCCAATAGGTCAAGGTTTGAAAAAAAAGTCAACTTTGGTCAAAATGTTCAATCCTTGACCCAATGACCAACCCATTGACCTAATTTGTCAACTTTTGAACAAAAAGTCAACTATAGTCAAATTGGTCAAACTATGACCCAATGACCCAATTGATTAACCTATGACCAAAAAGCAATTTTGGTCAAAATAGTCAATTTTTGACCTAATGACCACCCAATTGACCCAAAATGTCAACTTTGACCAAAAAGTCGACTTTGGTCAAAATGATAAATTTTTGATCCAATGACCAACCCATTGACTCAATAGGTCAACTGTTGACCAAAAAGTCAACTTTGGTCAAAATGGTTAATCCCTGACCCAATGACCAACCCATTGACCCAATAGATAAACTTTTGTCCAAAAGGTCAACTATGGTCAAAATGGTCAATCTTTGACCCAATGAGCCAATAAATCAACCTTTGACCAAAAAGTCATTCGGTCAAAAAAGTCAATTCTTAACCTAATGGCAACCCAGTTGACCCAGTATGTCAACTTTGACCAAAAAGTCAACTTTGCTCAAAATGGGCTATTTCTGACACAATGACCACCCAATTGACCCAATGAGTCAAGTTTTGACCAAAACTTCAATTTTGGCCAAAATAATCAATTTTTGATCTAATGAACTATTATTGACCCAATAACTCAATCTCTAACCAAAAAGTAAACTTCGGTCAAAATGGTCAATCTTGACGCAATGACCAACCGATTGACCAAATAGGTGAAGTTATGACCAAGAAGTTAACTTTATTCAAAACGGTCAATCCTTGACCCAATGACCTAATAGGTTAACTTTTGACCAAAAAGTCAATTTCAGTCGAAGAATTCAATTTTTGACCTAATGACCCCCATTGACCCAAAAGTTCAACTTTTGACTAAAGTTAACTTTGGTCAAAATGGTCAATTTCTGACTCAATGACCAACCCATTGATCCAATAGGTCAACTTTTGACCAAAAGGTCAACTTTGGTCAAAATGTTCAATCCTTGACCCATTATTCAACCTATTGAACCAATAGGTCAACTTTTGACTAAAAAGACATCTTTGGTCAAAATAGTCAATACTTGAACCAATGACCAACCCCTTGACCCAATAGGTCTACTTTTGACCAAATAGTCAACTATGGTCAAAATGGTCAATCTTTAACCCAATTACCCCATAGATCAACCATTTACCAAAAAGCTGATTTTTGGTCATAATTGTCAATTTTTGATCTAATGACCACCCAATTGACCCAATATGTCAACTTTGACCAAATAGTCGACTTTGGTCAAAATGGTCAATTTTTGGCCCAATGGCTACCCATTGACTCAATAGGTCAACTTTTGTCCAAAAAGTCAACTTTGGTCAAAATGGTGAAACCTTTACCCACTGACCAACTCATTGACCCAATAGGTCAACTTTTGACCAAAAAGTCAACTATGTTCAAAATGATCAATCTTTGACCTAGTGACCCAAAAGATCAACTTTTGACCAAAAAGCAATTTTGTCAAAATAGTCAATCTTTGACCTAATGACCACCTAAGTGACCTAATATGTCAACTTTGACCCAAAAGTCGACTTTGGTCAAAATAGTCAATTTCTGCCCCAATGACCATCCCATTGACTCAATATGTCAATTTTTGACCAAAAAGTCAACTTTAGTCAAATGGTTAATCCTTGAACTTTAATTTTTAACCTAATGATCACCAATTGACCCAATAGGTGAACTTTTCACCAAAAAGTCAACTTTCGGGTCATGTTCGGCCCAATGACAAACCTATTGACCCAATAGGTCAACTTTCACCAAAAAGTAAACTTTGGATAAAATGGTCAAGTTTGACCCAATGACAAACTCATTCACCCAATAGGTCAACTTTTAACCAAAAAATCAACTTTGACCAAAATGGTCAATTTCTGACACAATGTCCAACAAATTGACACAATATTTCAACTTTTGACCAAAAAGTCAGCTTTAGTCAAATTGGTCAATCCTTGACCCAATGACCAATCTATTGACCAAAGAGGTCAATATTTGACCAAAAAGTCATGTTTGGTCAAAATGATCAATTTCTGACCCAATGACCAACACATCGACCCAATAGGTCATTTTTTTGACAAAAATGTAACTTTGGTCAAAATGGTCAACCTCTAAAACAATGATCCCCCATTGACTCAATGGGTCAACTTCTGACAAAAAATTCAATTTTGGTCAAAATAATCAATTTTTGACCGAATGACATATTATTGACCCAATAAGTCAACTATGACCAAAAAGTTAAGTTTGGTAAAAAATGCTCAATCCTTGACCCAATAGGTCAACTATTCACCAAAAAGTCAACATTAGTCAAAATGATCAATCCTTGACCCAATGATCAACTCATTGACCCAATAGGTCAAGTTTTGACCAAAAAGTCACTTTTGGTCAAAATAGTCAATTTTTGACCTAATGACCACCCAATTGACCCAATAGGTCAACTTTTCACTAAAAAATTAACTTTGGTCAAAATGATCAATTTCTAACCCAATGACTAACCAATTGACCCAATATGTCAACTTTCGACAAAAAGTCAAATTTTGTCAATAATAGTCAATTTTTGACTTAATGACCACCCAAATGACCCAATAGGTCAACTTTTGACCAAAAAGTCTACTTTGGTCAAAATTGTCAATCTTTGACCCAATGACCAACCTATAGGTCAACTTTTGACCAAAAAGTCAACTTTTAACCAAAAAAGTTAACTTTTGTGAAAATGGTCAATCCTTGACCCAATGACCAACCCATTGACCCAATAAATCAACTTTTGAACAAAAAGTTAATATTGGTCAAAATGGTCAATTTCTGACCCAACGACCACCTTGTTGACCCATTAGGTCAACTTTTGACTAAAAATTCAATTTTGGTCAAAATTGTCAATCCTTGACACAATGACATACCAAATGTCGCAATTGGTTAACTTTTGACAAAAAAGTAAATTTTTGTCAGATAGTCAATTTTTAAGCTAACAACAACCCCATTGACCAAACAGGTCAACTTTTAACCAAAAAGTCAACTTTAGTTAAAATGGTCAATTTCTGACCCAATAACCCAACCATTGACCCAATAGGTCAACTTTTAACCAAAAAGACAACTTTGGTCAAAATGGTTAATCCTTGACCTAATGACCAACCCATTTAATAAATAGGTCAACTTTTGACCAAAAAGTCAATTTTGGTCAAAATGGTCATTCCTCGACCTAATGACCAACCTGTTGACCAAATAGGTCAACTTTTAACAAAAAAAGTCAATTTTATTTAAAATAGTCAATTTTTAACCTTGTGACCACCTCTAGACCACATAGGTCAACTTTTGACTAAAAAGTCAAGTTTGGTCAAAATGGTCAATTTCTGACCCGATGACCATCCCCATTGACCGAATGGGTCAACTTTTGACCAAAAATTCAATTTTCATAAAAAAATAGTCAATTTTTGACCTAATGACTATTTATTGAGGAAATATGTCAATCTCTGAACAAAAAGTCAACTTTGGCCAAAATGGTCAATCCTTGACACATTGACCAACCTATTGACCCAAAAGGTCAAGTTTAGACCAAAAAGTCAACTATGGTCAAGATGGTCAATCTTTGACCCAATGACCCAATAGACCAACCTTGACCAAAAAGTATTTTTTGTCAAAATAGTCAATGTTGGACTTAATGACCACCCAATTGACCCAATATGTTAACTATGACCAAAAAGTTGACTTTGGTCAAAATGGTCAATTTCTCACCCAATGACCAACCCATTGACTCAATATGTCAACTTTTGACCAAAAAGTTAACTTTGGTCAAAATGGTCAATCCTTGATGCAATGACCAACCCATTGATCCAATATGTCAACTTTTGACCAAAAATGCAACAATGGTCAAAATGGTCAATCTTTGACCCAAAGACCCAATAGATCAACCTTTGACCAAAAAGCAATTTGGCCAAAATAGTCAATTTTTGTCCTAATGATCGCCCAAATTGTCCCAATATCTCAACTTTGACCAAAAAGATGACTTAAGTCAAAATAGTCAATTTCTGACCTAATGACCAACCCATTGACCCAATAGGTCAACTTTTGACCAAAAAGTTAACTTTGGTCAAAATGGTCAATTCTTGAACTAATGACCAACCCATTGACCCAATAGGTCAACTTTTGACAAAAAAGTTAATTTTAGTCAAGATTGTCAATTTTTGACCTAATGACCAATTAATGACCCAAAAAGTCAATATCTGACCAAAATGTCAACTTGTTCAAAACAGTATATCCCTGACCCCATGATGAACCCATTCACCCAATATGTCAACTTTTGACCAAAAAGTCAACATTGGTCAAAATGGTCAATCCTTGACCTAATGACCAACCCTTTGACCAAATAGGTCAACTTTTGACAAAAAAGTTAATTTTGGTCAAAATAGTCAATTTTTGACCTAATTACCACACCATTGACCCAATAGGTCAACTTTGGTTAAAATGGTCAATTTCGGACCCAAGATTAACCCATTGACTTAATAGATCAACTTTTGACCAAAAATTCAACTTTGGTCAAAATGATTAATCCTTGACCCAATGACCAACCCATTAACCCAATTGGTCAACTTTCGAACAAAAAGTCAATTTTGGTCAAAATGGTCAATTTTTTACCTAATGACAAATTATTGACCCAATAAGTCAATCTATGACCAAAAAGTCAACTTTGGTAAAAATGGTCAATCTTTAACCCAATGACCAACCCATTGACCCAATAGTTCAACGTTTGACCAAAAAGTCAACTTTGGTCAAAAATGTCAACCAATTACCCAATGATCAACCCATTGACCCAATAGGTTAACTTTTAACTAAAAAGTCAATTTTGGTCAATATAGTCAAGTTTTGACCTAATGACCACCCCATTGAACCAATAGGTCAACTTTTCACCAAAAAGTCAACTTTAGTCAAAATGGTCAATTTCTGACCACTAACCACCCCATTGATTCAATAGGTTAACTTTTGATCAAAATTTTAATTTTGGTCAAAGTGGTCAATTTTTGACATAATTACCAATCATTCACCCAAGAAGTTAATCTCCGACCAAAAAGTCAACTTTAGTCAAAATGGTCAATCCTTGACACAACGACCAACCCATTGACTCAATTGGTCAACTTTTGACCAAAAAGTTAATTTTGGCCAATATCGTCAAGTTGTGACCTAATGACCACCCCAATGACACAATAGGTCAACTTTTGACCAAAAAATTAACTTTGGTCAAAATGGTAAATTTCTAACCAAATGACCAACCCACTGACCAAATAGGTCAACGTTTGACCAAAAAGTCAATTTTGGTCAAAATAGCCAAATTTTGACCTAATGACCAATTATTGACCCAATAAGCCAATCTCTAACCATAACGTCAACTTTGGTCAAAATGGTCAAACATTGTCCCAATGACCAACCCATTGACCCGATAGGTCAACTTTTGACCAAAGAGTCAACTTTGGCCAAAAATGTCAATCCTTGACCCAATTACCGACTCATTGATCCAATATGTCAACTTTTGACCAAAAAGTCAGTTTTGGTCGACATAATCAACTTTTGACCTAATGACCACCTAATTGACCTAATAGGTTAACTTTTGACCAAAAAGTCAATTTCAGTCAAAATAGTCAATTTCTAACCCAATGACCAATCCATTGACCCAATAGATCAACTTATGACCAAAAAATTAAGTTTGGACAAAATGGTCAATCCTTGACCCAATGACCAACCCACTGACCCAATAGGTCAACTTTTGACCAAAAATTCTATTTTGGAGAAAATTGTTAATTTTTTACTTAATGACCACCCCCATTGTCCCAATAGGTCAACTTTGGTTAAAATGGTCAATTTCTGACCCAACGACCAACCCATTGATCCAATAGGTTGATTTTTGACCAAAAAGTCAACTTTGGTGAAAATGATCAATCCTTGACCCAATGACCAACCCATTGACCCAATATGTCGAATTTTGACCAAAAAGTCAACCTTTTGTCAAAATAGTCAGTTGTTGACCTAATGAACAATTATTGACCCAATAAGTCAATCTCTGATCAAAAACTCAACTTTGGTTAGAATAAATAATTCTTGACCCAATGACCAACCCATTGACCTAATAGGTCAACTTTTGACCAAAATGTTAACTTTGGTCAAAATGGTAAATCCTCGACCAAATGACCAACCCATTGACCAAATATGTTAACTTTTGAAAAAAAAGTCAATTTTGGTTAAAATGGTCAATTTCTGACCCAATAACCACCACATTGACCCAACGGGTCAACGTTGGTCAAAATAGTCAATCCTTGACCTAATGACCAACCCATTGACCGAACATGTCAATATTTGTCCAAAAAGTCAATTTTAGTCAAAATAGTTATTTTTTGATCGATTGACCAATTATTGACCTAATAAGTCAATCTCTTTCCAAAAAGTCAACTTTGGTCAAAATGGTCAATTCTTGACCCAATGACTAACCCATTTATCTAATAGGTCAACTTTTGACCAAAAAGTCAACTTTGGACAAAATGGTCAACCCTTGACCCAATGACCAACCCATTAACTAAATAGGTCAAATTTTGACCAAAAAGTCAATTATGGTCAAAATAGTCAATTTTTGACGTAATGACCACACATTGACCCAATAAGTTAACTTTTGACCAAAAAGTCAAGTTCTGTCGAAATGGTCAGTTTCTGACCCAATGACTAACTCTTTGACACAATAGGTCAATTTTTGACCAAAAAGTCAACTTTGGTTAAAATGGTTAATTTCTGACACAATGACCATCCCATTGACCCAATGGGTCAGTTTTTGAAAAAAAATTCAATTTTGGTCAAAATAATCAATTTTGGTCAAAATAATCAATTTTTTACCTAATGACCAATTATTGACCCAAAAAGTCAATCTCTGACCAAAAAGTCAACTTTGGTCGAAATTGTCCTTGACCCAATGACCAATAGATTAACCAAATAGGTCAACATTTGACCAAAAATTCAACTTTGGTCAAAATAGTTAATCCTTGACTCAATGACCCAATAGGTCAACTTTTGACCAAAAAGTCAATTTTGGTCAAAATAATCAATTTTGAACCTAATGACCACCCCATTTTCCCAAAAGGTGAACTTTTGACCAAAAAGCCAACTTTGGTCAAAATGGCTAACTTCTGACCCAATGACCAATTATTGACCAAAAATTCAATTTTGGTCAAAATGGTAAACTTTGGTCAAAAGGTCAACTTTTGACCAAAAATTCAATTTTAGTAAAAATAGTAAATTTTTGAACTAATGACCAATTATTGACCCAATAAGTCAATCTCTAACAAAAAAAATCAACTTTGGTCAAAATGGTCAATCCTTGACCCAATCACCAACCCACTGACCCAATAAGTCAACATTTTAAAAAAAAGTGAACTTCAGTCAAAATAGATAACCCTTGACACAATGACCAACCCATTAACACAATAGGTCAACTTTTGACAAAAAAGTTAATTTTGGTCAATATAATCGATTTTTGACCTATTGACCACCCCATTAAGCCAATAGGTCAACTTTTGACCAAAAGTCAACTTTGTTCGAAATGGTCAATTTCTGACCCAATGAAAAACTCATTGATCTAATAAGTCAAATTTTGAAGAAGAAGTCAACTTTGGTCAAAATGGTCAATCCTTGACCCAATGACCAACCCAATGATCCAATAGGTCAACTTTTGACCAAAAAGTCAACTTTGGTCACAATGGTCAATCATTGACCCAATGACCAACCCATTGACCCAATAGTACAACTTTTAACTAAAAATTTAACTTTGGTTAACTTGGTCAATCCATGACCCAATGATCAATAAATTGACCCAATATGTCAACTTTTGACCAAAAAGTTAACTTTGGTTAAAATCGTCAAACCTTAACCAATAACCAACCCATTGACCCAAATTGTCAACTTCTGACCAAAAAGTCAATTTTAGTCAAAAGAATCAATTTTTGACCTAATGACCACCCATTGACCAAATAAGTCAACTTTTAACCAAAAAGTCAACTTTGGTCAAAATAGTCAATTTTTGACCCAATGACTAACACATTGACATAATAGGTCAACTTTTGACCAAAAAGTCAACTTTGGTCAAAATGATCAATTCTTGACCGAATGACCAACTCGGTGACCCTATAGGTCAACTTTTAAACAAAAAGCAATTTTGGTCAAAATACACAATTTTTGACCTAATAACCAATTATTGACCCAAAAAGTCAACCTCTGACCAAAAGTCAAATTAGGTCATAATGCTCAATCCTTGACCCAATGACAAACCCATTGACCCAATAGGTCAACTTTTGACCAAAAAGTCAAGTTTGGTCAAAATGGTAAATCTTTGACCCAATGACCAACCCACTGACCCAATAGATCGACTTTGGACCAAAAAGTCAATTTTGGTGAAAATGGTCAATCCTTGACCCAATAACCAACCATTGACCCAAAAGGATAACTTTTGGCCAAAAAGTCAACCATAGTTAAAATGGTCAATCTTTGATCCAATGGCCCAATAGATCAACCTTTCACCAAAAAGCAAATTTGTTCAAAAGAGTCAATTTTTGACATAATGACCATCCAAATTACCGAATATGTCAACTTTTGACCAAAAAGTTGACTTTGGTCAAAATGGTCAATTTCTGACCCAATGACTAGCCCATTGACCCAATAGGTCAACTTTTAACCAAAAAGTCAACTTTGGTCAAAATGGTTATTCCTTGACCCAATGACCAACCCATTGATCCAATTGGTCAACTTTTGACCAAAAAGTCAATTTTGGTCAAAATAGTCAATTATTGACCTAATGACCAATAAATGACCCAATAAGTCAATCTCTTAAGAAAAAGTCAACTTTGGTCAAAATGGTCAATCCTTGACCCAATGACCAACCCATTGACACAATATGAACAAAAGTCGACTTTGGTCAAAATGGTCAATCCTTGACCCAATGACCAACCGATTGACCCAATAGGTCAAATTTTGTCAAAAAATTCAATTTTGGTCAAAATAGTCAATTTTTGACCTACTGACCAATTATTGCCACAACAAGTCAATCTCGGGCCAAAAAGTCAACTTTGGTCAAAATGGTCAATCCTTGACCCAATGACCAACCCATTTGCCAATTTGGTCAACTTTTGACCAAAAAATCAACTTTGGTCAAAATGGTCAATCCTTGACCCAATGACCAACCCATTGACCTAATAGGTCAAATTTTGACCAAAAAGTCAGTTTTGGTCTAAATAGTCAATTTTTGACCTAATGACCGTCCCATTGACCAAATAGGTAATCTTTTAACCAAAAAGTCAACTTTGGTTGAAATGATACATTTCTAACCCAATCACCACCTCATTAACCCAATGGGTCAACTTTTAACCAAAAATTCAATTTTGGTCAAAATAATCAATTTTTGTACTAAAAACCAATTATTGACACAATATGTCAATTTCTGAGAAAAAAATCAACTTTGGTCAAAATGACAAATCCTTGACTCAATGACCAACCTACTGATCTAATAGGTCAACTTCTGACCAAAAAGTGAACTTTAGTCAAAATAGACAATGCTTGACACAATGACTAAACCATTGACACAATAGGTCAACATTTGACCAAAAAGTCAATTTTGGTCAACATAATCAATTTTTGACCTAATGACCACTTCATTAACCCAAAAGGTTAACTTTTGACCAAAAGTCAACTTTGGTCAAAATGGTCAATTTCTTATCCAATGACCAACCCATGATCCAATAAGTCAACTTTTGACTAAACAATCAACTTTCATAAAAATGGTCAATCCTTGACCTAATGACCAACCCATTGATTCAATAGGTCAACTGTTGACAAAAAAGTTAACTTTGGTTAAAATTGTCAAACCTTGACCCAATGACCAACATATTGACCCAAAAGGTCAACGTTTGACAAAAAGTCAACTTTGTTCAAAAAGGTCAATTTTTGACCTAATGACCACCCTGTTAAACCAATGAGTCAACTTTTGACCAAAAATTAAGTTTTGATCAATATAATCAATTTTTGAACTAATGACCTATTATTGATCCAATAAGTCAATCTCTGACAAAAAAGTCAACTTTAATCAAAATAGTCAATCCTTGACCTAATGACCAACCGATTGGCCAAATAGGTAAACTTTTGACCAAAAAATCAACTTTGGTCAAAATGGTCAATCCTTGGCCCAAAGACCAATCCATTGACCCAAAAGGCAAACTTTTGACCAAAAAGTCAACTATAGTTAAAATGGTCAATCTTTGATCCAATGACCCAATAGATCAACCTTTGACCAAATAGTAATTTTGTTAAAAATAGTTAATTTTTAACATAATGACCACCCAAATTACCCAATATGTCAACTTTTGACCAAAAAGTCGACTTTGGTCAAGATGGTCAATTTCTAACCCAATGACTAGCCCATTGACTCAATAGGTTAACTTTTGACCAAAAAGTCAATTTTGGTCAAAATGGTCAATCCTTGACCCAATGACCAACCCATTGACCCAATTGGTCAACTTTTGACCAAAAAGTCAATTTTGGTCAAAATAGTTAATTATTGACCTAATGAGTAATAATAGACCCAATAAGTCGATCTCTTACCAAAAAAGTCAATTTTAGTCAAAATGGTCAATCCTTGACCCAATGACCAACCAACCCATTGACCCAAAATGACAAAAAAGTCAACTTTGGTCAAAATGGTCAATCCTTGACCCAATGACCAACCGATTGACCCAATAGGCCAATTTTGACCAAAAATTCAATTTTGGTCAAAATAGTCAATTTTTAACCTACTGACAAATTATTGGCACAATAAGTCAATCGCAGGCCAAAAAGTCAACTTTGGTCAAAATGGTCAATTCTTGACCCAATGACCAACCCATTTACCAAATTGATCAACTTTTGACCAAAAAATCAACTTTGGTCAAAATGATCAATCCTTGATGACCGAATGATGGTCAATCCTTGATGACCCAATGACTAACCCATTGACCTAATAGGTCAAACTTTGACCAAAAAGTCAATTTTGGTCTAAATAGTCAATTTTTGACCTAATGACCATCCCATGGACCAAATAGGTAAACTTTTGCCCAAAAAGTCAACTTTGGTTGAAATGGTCCATTTCTGACCCAATCACCACCTCGTTGACCCAATGGGTCAACTTTTGACCAAAAATTTAATTTTGGTCAAAATAGTCAATTTTTGAAGTAATGACCAATTATTGACCCAATATGTCAATTTCTGACAAAAAATCACCTTTGGTCAACTTTTGACAAATCCTTGACTCAATGACTAACCCACTGATCCAATAGGTCAACTTTTGACCAAAAAGTGAACTTTAGCCAAAATAGACAATCCTTGACACAATGACCAACTCATTGACACAATAGGTCAACTTTTGACCAAAAAGTCAATTTTGGTCAACATAATCAACTTTTAAACTAATGACCACTTCATTAACTAAATAGGTTAACATTTGACCAAAAGTCAACTTTGGTCAAAATAGTCAATTTCTTACCCAATGACCAACCCATTGATCCAATAAGTCAACTTTTGACTAAAAAGTCAGCTTTCGTCAAAATGGTCAATCCTTGACCCAATGACCAACATATTGATCCAAAAGGTCAACTTTTGACGAAAAGTCAACTTTGTTCGAAATGATCAATTTCGGACCTAATGACCACCCTGTTGACCAAAAATTTAGTTTTGATCAATATAATCAATTTTTGACCAAATGACCTATTATTTACCCAATAAGTCAATCTATGAAAACAAAGTCAACTTTGATCAAAATAGTCAATCAATGACCTAATGACCAACAGATTGACCAAATAGGTAAACTTTTGACCAAAAAGTCAACTTTGGTCAGAATGGTCAATCCTTAACCCAATGACCCAATAGGTCAACTTTTGACAGAAAAGTCAATTTCGATTAAAAAATCAATTTTTCACCTAATGACCTCCCCATTAACCCAAAGGTTGAACTTTTGACCAAAAGTCAACTTTGGTCAGAATGGTTATATTTTGATCCAGTGACCAACCCATTGATCCAATAGGTCAACTTTTTTCCTAAAAGTCAACTTTGGTCAAAATGTTCAATCCTCGACGCAATGAGCAACCCATGAACCCAAAAGGTCAACTTTTGACCAAAAAGTTAACTTTGGTCAGAATTATCAATCCTTGACCAAATGACCAACTCATTGACCCAATAGGTCAACTTTTAACCAAAAAGTCTACTTTAGTCAAAATGGTCAATTTCTGACTCAATGACCAACCCATGGTCCAAATAGGTTAACTTTTGACTAAAAAGTCAACTTTGTTCGAAATGGTCAATTTCTGACATAATGATCAACCCATTGACCCAATAGGTTCACTTTTAACCAAAAATTTAATTTTGGTTAATATAATCAATTTTTGACCTAATGACCTATTATTTACCCAACAAGTCAATCTCTAACCAAAAAGTCAACTTTGGTCAAAATGGTCAATCATTAACCCAATGACCAACCGAATGACCAAATAAGTAAACTTTTGACCACAAAGTCAACTTTAGTCAAAATGGTCAATCCTTGACCCAATGACCCAATAGGTTAACTTTTGACCAAAAAGTCAATTTCAGTCAAAAAATCAATTTTTGACCTAATGACCACCCATTGACAAAAAAAGGTCAACTTTTGACCAAAAGTCAACTTTGGTTAAAATGGTCAATTTCTGACCCAATGACCAACCAATTGATCCAATAGGTCAACTTTTGACCAAAAAGTCAACTTTGGTCAAAATGTTCAATCCTTGACCCAATGACCAACCCATTGACCTAATATGTCAACTTTTGAACAAAAAGTCAACTATGGTCAAATTGGTCAAACTTTGACCCAATGACCCAATAGATTAACCTATGACCAAAAAGCAATTTTGGTCAGAATAGTCAATTCTTTACGTAATGACCACCCAATTGACCCAAAATGTCAACTTTGACCAAAAAGTCGACTTTGGTCGAAATGATAAATTTTTGACCCAATGACCAACCCATTGACTCAATAGGTCAACTGTTGACCAAAAAGTCAACTTTGGTCAAAATGGTCAATCCCTGACCCAATGACCAACCCATTGACCCAATAGGTCAACTTTTGTCCAAAAGATCAACTGTGGTCAAAATGGTCAATCTTTGACCGAATGACCCAATAAATCAACCTTTGACCAAAAAGCCATTCGGTTAAAAAAGTCAATTCTTAACCTAATGACAACCCAGTTGACCCAATATGTCAACTTTGACCAAAAAGTCGACTTTGCTCAAAATGGGTTATTTCTGACACAATGACCACCCAATTGACCCAATAATAATTATTATTGAACCAATAACTCAATCTCTGACCAAAAAGTCAACTTCGGTCAAAATGGTCAATCTTGACCCAATGACCAACCGATTGACCAAATAGGTAAAGTTATGACCAAGAAGTCAACTTTGTTCAAAATGGTCAATCCTTGACCCAATGACCTAATAGGTTAAGTTTTGACCAAAAAGTCAATTTCGGTCCAAGAAATCAATTTTTGACCTAATGACCCCCCATTGACCCAAAAGTTCAACTTTTGCCTAAAGTCAACTTTGGTCAAAATGGTCAATTTCTGACTCAATGACCAAGCCATTGATCCAATAGGTCAACTTTTGACCAAAAGGTCAACTTTGGTCAAAATGTTCAATCCTTGACCCATTATTCAACCATTGAACCAATAGGTCAACTTTTGACCAAAAAGACAACTTTGGTCAAAATAGTCAATACTTGAACCAATGACCAACCCATTGACCCAATAGGTCTACTTTTGACCAAAAAGTCAACTATGGTCAATATGGTCAATCTTTAACCCAATTACCCCATAGATCAACCATTTACCAAAAAGCTGCTTTTTGGTCAAAATTGTCAATTTTTGATCTAATGACCACCCAATTGACCCAATATGTCAACTTTGACCAAATAGTCGACTTTGGTCAAAATTGTCAATTTTTGGCCCAATGGCTACCCATTGACGCAATAGGTCAACTTTTGTCCAAAAAGTCAACTTTGGTCAAAATGGTGAAACCTTTACCCACTGACCAACCCATTGACCCAATAGGTCAACTTTAGACCAAAAAGTCAACTATGTTCAAAATGATCAATCTTTAACCTAGTGACCCAAAAGTTCAACTTTTGACCAAAAAGCAATTTTGTCAAAATAGTCAATCTTTGACCTAATGACCACCTAAGTGACCTAATATGTCAACTTTGACCCAAAAGTCGACTTTGGTCAAAATAGTCAATTTCTGCCCCAATGACCAACCCATTGACTCAATATGTTAACTTCTGACCAAAAAGTCAACTTTGGTCAAAATGGTCAATCCTTGACCCAATGACTAACCTACCTAAAAGGTGAACTTTGCAAAAAGAGTCAATTTTAGTCTAAATAGTTAATTTTTTTCCTACTGGCCAGTTATTGACCTAATAAGTCAATCTCTTACCAAAAAGTCAACTTTGGTCAAAATAATCAATCCTTGACCCAATGACCAATCCTTTGATACAATAGGTCATCTTTTGACCCAAAACTCAACTTTGGTCAAAATGGTCAATCCTTGACCTAATGACCAACCCATTGACGCAATAGGTCAACTTTTGACAAAAAAAGTCAATTTAGGTCAAAATAATAAATTTTTTTCATACTGACCAATTGTTGACCCAATAAGTTCATCTCTTACCAAAAAAGTCAACTTTCGTCAAAATAGTCAATGCTTGACCCAATTACCAATCCTTTGACACAATAGGTTAACTTTTGGCTAAAAAGTTAACTTTGGTCAAAATGGTCAATCCTTGACCCAATGACCAACCTATTGACCCAATGGGGAACTTTTGACAAAAAAGTCAATTTTGGTCAAAATAGTCAATTTTTGTCCTACTGACCAATTCTTGACCCAAAAAGTTAATCTTTTACGAAAAAGTCAACTTTGGTCAAAATGGTCAATCCTTGACCCAATGACTAACCCATTGACTTAATAGGTCAACTGTTGACCAAAAAGTCATCTTTGGTCAAAATGTTCAATCATTGACCCAATGACCAACCCATTGACCCAAGAGGTCAACTTTTTACCAAAAATTTAATTTTGGTCAAAATAGTCAATTTTTGACTTAATGACCATCTCAATGACCCAATAAGTCAACTTTTGACTAAAAAGTCAACTTTGTTCGAAATTGTAAATTTCTGACCCAATGACCACCCCATTGACCCAATGGGTCAACTTTTGACCAAAAATTCAATTTTGGTCAAAATAGTCAATTTTTGACCAAATGATAAATTATTGACCCAATAGGTCAATCTCTAACCAAAAAGTCAACTTTGGCCAAAATGGGCAATTAATGACCTAATGACTAACACATTGACCCAATAGGTCAACTTTTGACCAAAAAAGTCAAGTTTGGTCAAAATGGTCTGTTTCTGACTCCATGACCAAACCCTTGACTCAGTATGTCAATTTTTGACCAAAATGTCAACTTTAGTCAAAATGGTACGTTTCTGACACAATGACCACCCCATTGACCCATTAAGTCAATGTTTAACCAAAAATTCAATTTTGGTCAATATAATTAATTTTTTACCTAATGACCTATTATTTAACCAATAAGTCATTCTCTGACCAATCAAAATGGTCAATTCTTGACCCATTGACCAACTGATTGACCAAATAGGTAAACTTTTGACCAAAAGTCAACTTTGGTCTAAATGGTCAATTCTTTGCCTAATGACCCAATAGGTCAAATTTTGACCAAAAAGTAAATTTCGGTCAAAAAAATCAATTTTGGACCTAATGACCACCCCATTGACCCAGTAGGTCAACTTTTGACCAAAAAGTCAACTTTGGTCAACATGGTTAACACCTTTGACCAAAAAATAATTTTGGTCAAAGAGTTAATTTTTTACCTAAAGACCAACCAATTGACCCAATATATCAACTTTGACCAAAAAGTTAACTTTTGTCAAAATAATCAATTTCTGACCTAATGACCAACCCATTGACTTAATATTTCAACTTTTGACCAAAAAGTCAACTTTGGCCAAAATTTTCATTCCTTGACCCAATGACTAACCCATTGACCCAATAGGTCAACTTTTGACAAAAAAGTCAACTATGGTCAAAATGGTCAATCTTTGACCCAATGACCCAATAGACCAACCTTTGACAAAAAAAACAATTTGGTCAAAATAGTCAATTTTTGACTTATTGACCACCCAATTGACCTAATATATCAACTTTGACCAAAAAGTCAACTTTGGTCAAAAAGGTTAATTTCTGACCCAATGTTCAACTCATTGACTCTATAGGTCAACTTTTAACCAAAAACTCAACTTTGGTCAAAATGGTCAATCCTTGACCCAATGACCAACCTATTGACCCAATGGGTTAACTTTTAACAAAAATGTCAATTTTGGTCAAAATAGTCAATTTTTGTCCTACTGACCAATTCTTGACCCAATAAGTCAATCTCTTACGAAAAAGTCAACTTTGGTCAAAATAGTCAATCCTTGACCTAATGACTAACCCATTGACCTAATAGGTCAACTTTTGACCAAAACGTCATCTTTGATCAAAATAGTCAATCATTGACCCAATGAACAACCCATTGACCCAAGAGGTCAACTTTTTACCAAAAATTCGATTTTGGTCAAAATAGCAAATTTTTGACTTAGTGACTAACGCGTTGACCCAATAAGCCAAAATTTGACCAAAAAATCAACTTTGTTCGAAATGGCCAGTTTCTGACCTAATGACCACCTCGTTGACCCAATGGGTCAACTTTTTGACCAAAATTTTAATTTCGATCAAAATAGTCAATTTTTGACCTAATGACAGTTATTTAGCCAATAAGTCAAACATTGACTAAAAAATCAAATTTGGTCAAAATGGTCAATCAATGACCTAATGACCAACACATTGACCCAATATGACACCTTTTGACTAAAAATGTTGAGTTTGGTCAAAATGTTCAGTTTCTGACCCCATGAACAAACCCTTCACTCAATCGGTCAATTTTTTACCAAAATGTCATCTTTGATCAAAATGGTCAATTTCTGACACAATGACCACCCCATTGACCCAATGGGTCAACTTTTGACCGAAAATTCAGTTTTCATAAATATAATCAATTTTTTACCTAGTGACATATTATGGACCCAATAAGTCAATCTTAGACCAAAATTTAACTTCAGTCAAAATGGTCAATCCTTGACCTAATGACTAACCGATTGACCAAATAGGTAAACTTTTACCAAAAAGTTAACGTTGGTCAAAATGGTCAATCCTTGACCCAATGACCCAAAAGGTCAACTTTTGACAAAATGGTTAATTTCAGTCAAAAAAATTAATTTTTGACCTAATGACCACCCCATTGACCCAAAAGGTCGACTTTTGACCAAAGTCAACCTTTGTCAAAATGGTCAATTTCTGACCCAATGACCAACCCATTGATCCAATAGGTCAACTTTTGACAAAAAGTCAACTTTGGTCAAAATGTTCAATCCTTCACCTAATGATATGTTATCTTTTGACGAAAAAGTAAACTTTGGTCAAAATGATCAATCCCTGACCCAATGACCAACTCATTGTCCCAAAAGGTCAATCTTTGACCTAATGACCAACCAAGTGACCCAATATGTCAACGTTGACCCAAAAGTCGACTTTGGTCAAAATAGTCAATTTCTGACCCAATGACCAACCCATTGACTCAATATGTTAACTTCTAACCAAAAAGTCAACTACGGTGACATCTTTGACCCATTGACCCAATTGATCAACCTTTGACCAAAAAATAATTTTGGTCAAAATAGTCAATTTTTTACCTAGTAACCACTCAATCGACCCAATATGTCAACTTTGACCAAAAAGTTGACTTTGGTCAAAATGGTAAATTTCTGACCCAATGACCAACCCATTGACTCAATAGGTTAACTTTTAACCAAAAATTCAACATTGTCAAAAAGTTCAATTCTTGACCCAATGACCAACCCATTGACCCAATAGGTCAACTTTGACCAAAAAATCAACTATGGTCAAAATGGTCAATCTTTGACCCAATGACCAAATAGATCTAGCTTTAACCAAAAAGTCGACTTTGGTCAAAATGTTCAATTTCCGACCCAATGACAAACCCATTGACTCAATTGGTCAACTTTTGACCAAAAAGTCAGCTTTGGTCAAAATGGTCAATCCTTGACCCAATGACCAACCCATTGACCAAATGGTCAACTTTTGTTAAAAAAGTCAATTTTGGTCAAAATAGTCAAATTTTGTCATACTGACCAATTATTCACACAATAAATCAATCTCTTACCAAGAAGTCAACTTTGGTCAAAATGGTCAATCCTTGACCCAATGACCAACCCATTGACCCAATAGGTCAACTTTTCACAAAAAAATTCAATTTTGGTCAAAAAGTCAATTTTTGTCATACTGACCAATTATTGACCCAATAAGTCGATCTCTTACCAAAAAGTCAACTTTGGTCAAAATAGTCAATCCTTGACCCAATGACCAATCTTTTGAGACAATAGGTCAACTTTTGACTAAAAAGTTAACTTCAATCATAATGGTCAATCCTTGACCTAATGACCAATCCATTGACCCAATAGGTTAACTTTTGACCAAAAATTCAATTTTCGTTAACATAGTCAATTTTTGACCTACAGACCATCCCATTGACCAATAGGTCAACTTTTAACCAAAAAATCAACTTTGTTCGAATTGGTCAATTTCTGACCCAATGACCACCCCATTGACCCAATGGATCAACTTTTGACCAAAAAATAAATTTTGGTCAAAATAGTCAATTTTTGACCTAATGACCAGTTTTTGACCCAGTAAGTCAAACTCTGACAAAAAAGTCAACTTCGGTCAAAATAGTCAATCAATGACCTAATGACCAACACATTGACCCAATAGGTCAACTTTTGACCAAAAAAGTCAAGTTTAGTCAAAATGGTCAGTTTCTGACCCCATGACAAAACCCTTGACTCAATTGGTCAACTTTTGACAAAAAGTCAACTTTGGTCAAAATGATCAATTTCTGACACAAAGATCACCCTGCTATCCAAATGGGTCAACTTTTTACCAAAAATTCAATGTCGGTCAATATAATCAATTTTTTACCTAATGATCAATTATTAACCAATCAATAAATCTTTGGCCAAAATGTCAACTTTGCCCAATGTTGTCAATCCTTGACCCAAAGAACAACCAATTGACCCAATAGGTAAACTTTTGAGCAAAAAGTCAACTTTGGTCAAAATGGTCAATCAATGACCTAATGACCAACACATTGACCCAATAGGTCAACTTTTGACCAAAAAAGTCAAGTTTAGTCAAAATGGTCAGTTTCTGACCCCATGACAAAACCCTTGACTCAATTGGTCAACTTTTGACAAAAAAGTCAACTTTGGTCAAAATGATCAATTTCTGACACAAAGATCACCCTGCTATCCAAATGGGTCAACTTTTTACCAAAAATTCAATGTCGGTCAATATAATCAATTTTTTACCTAATGATCAATTATTAACCAATCAATAAATCTTTGGCCAAAATGTCAACTTTGCCCAATGTTGTCAATCCTTGACCCAAAGAACAACCAATTGACCCAATAGGTAAACTTTTGAGCAAAAAGTCAACTTTGGTCAAAATGGTCAATCCTTAACCCAATGACCCAATAGGTCAACTTTTGATCAAATAGTCAATTTTGGTCAAAAAATCAATTTTTGACCTAATGACCACCCCATTGACCCAAAAGGTCAACTTTTGACAAAAAGTCAACTTTGGTAAAAATGGTCAATTTCTGACCCGATGACCAACCCATTGATCCAATAGGTCAACTTTTGACCAAAAGTCAACCTTGGTCAAAATGTTTAATCCTTGACCCAATAACCAACCCATTGACCCAATAGGTTAACTTTTGATCAAAAAGTCAACTTTGGTCAAAATGGTCAATCCTTGACCCAATGACTCACCAATTGACCCAATATGTCAACTTTTGGCCTAAAAGTCAACTTTAATCAAAATGACATACCCATTGACCCAATAGGTCAACTTTTGATCAACTTCTGTCCAAAAAGTTATTTTTGGTCAAAATAGAAATTTTTAACCTAATGACCACCCATTGACCCAATAGGTCAACTTTTGATCAAAAAGTCAACTTTAGTTAAAATGGTCCATTTCTGACCCAATGACCAACCCATTGACCCAATGGTCAACTTTTACCAAAAACTCAACTTTGGTCAAAATGATCATTCCATGTCCTAATGACCAACTCATTGACCCAATATGTCAACTTTTGACCAAAAAGTCAATATTGGTGAAAATAATCAATTTTTGACCTAATGACCAATTATTGCCTAATAAGTCAATCTCTTAACAAAAAGTCCACTTTGGTCAAAAAGGTCAATCCTTGACCCAATGACATACCCATTGACCCAACATGTCAAAGTTTGACAAAAAATTTCACATTTATCAAAATGGTTGATTTCTGGCCTAATGACCAACAAATTGACCCAATATGTCAACTTTTGACCAAAAAATCAACTTTGGTCAAATTGATCAATCCTTGTCCTAATGAGCAACCCACTGACCCAATAGGTCAATATTTGACCAAAAAGTACATTTTGGTCAAATCAGTCAATTTTTTAACTAATGGCCAATTGATGACCCAATAAGTCAATCATTGACCAAAAAGTCAAATTTGGTCATAATTGTCATTCATTGACCGAATGACCAACTCATTGACCCAATGGTCAACTTTTGACCAAAAAGTAAAGTTTGGCCAAAATGGTCAATTTCTGACCTAATGACCAATTATTGCTCAATAAGTCAATCTCTTACCAAAAAGTCAACTTTGGTCAAAATGGTCAATTTTTGACCCAATCACAAACTCATTGACCTAATAGGTCAAACTTTAACCAAAAACTTAGCTTTGAACAAAATGGTCGATTTCTGACCCATTGACCAACAAATTGACCCAATATGTCAACTTTTGACTAAAAAATCAACTTTGCTCAAATTGGTCAATCCTTGACCCAATGACCAACTCATTGACCCAATAGGTCAATATTTGACCAAAAATTCAATTTTGGTTAAAATAGTCAAATTTTGACCTAATGACTATCCCATTGTCCAAATAGGTCAACGTTTGACCAGAAAGTCAACTTTGGTCGAAATGGTCAATTTTTGACCCAATAACCACCGCGTTGACCCATTTTTACCCAATGGGTCAACTTTGCTCGAAAAATTCAATTTTTGACCCAATAACCACCGCGTTGACCCAATGACCAACCAATTGACCCAAAAGGTCAAATTTTGACCAAAAAGTCAACTTTGGTCAAAATAATCAATTTTTTACCTAATGACCAATTATTGAACCAATAAGTCAATCTCTGACCAAAAAGTCAACTTTGGTTAAAATGGTTAATCATTTACCTAATGACCAACTCATTGACGCAATAGGTCAACCTTTGACCAAAAAGTCAAGTTTGGTCAAAATGGTCAATTTCTGACCCAATGACCAACCCATCGAACCAAAAGGTCATTTTTTGACAAAAAAGTCAACTTTGGTCAAAATGGTCAATCAATGACCTAATGACCAACACATTGATCCAATAGGGCAACTTTTGATCAAAAAGTCAAGTTTGGTCAAAATGGTCAGTTCCTGACCCCATGACCAAACCCTTGACTCAAGAGGTCAACTTTTGACCAAAAAGTCAACTTTGGTCAAAATGGTCAATTTCTGACACAATGACCACCCCGTTGTCCCATTGGGTCAACTTTTTACCAAAAGTTAAATTTTGGTCAATATAATTGATTTTCGACATAATGACTAATTATTGACCCAATAAGTCAACCTTTGGACAAAAAGTCAACTTTGCGCAAAATGGTCAATCCTTGACCCAAAGACCAACCGACTGACCAAATAGGTAAACTTTTAACCAAAAACTCAACTTTGGTCAAAATGGTTAATCATTAACCCAATGACCCAATAGGTCAACTTTTGACCAAATAGTCAATTTTGGTCAAAAAAATCAATTTTTGACCTAATGACCACCTCATTGACCCGAAAGATAAACTTTTGACCAAAAGTCAACTTTGGTGAAAATGGTAAATTTCTGACCAAATGACAAACCCATTCATCCAATAGGCCAACTTTTGACCAAAAATTTAACTTTGGTCAAAATGTTTGATCCTTGACCCATAATCAACTCGTTGACCAAATAGGTTAACTTTTGACCAAAAAGTCAATTTTTGTCAAAATGGTCAATCCTTGAACCAATGACCAACCAATTGACTCAATATGTCAACTTTAATCAAAATGGTCAATCCTTGAACCAATGACATACCCATTGACCCAATAGGTCAACTTTTGATCAACTTTTGTCCTAAAAGATATTTTTGGTCAAAATAGTAATTTTTAATCTACTGACCACCCATTGACCCAATAGGTCAACTTTTAACCACAAAGTCAACTTTAGTTAAAATGGTCAATTTCTGACCCAATGACCAACCGATTGACCCAATGGTCAACGTTTGACCAAAAAGTCAACTTTGGTCAAAATGATCATTCCATGTCCTAATGGCCAACCTATTGACCCAATAAGTCAACTTTTAACCAAAAAGTAAATTTTGGTGAAAATGGTCAATTTTTGACCTAATGGCAAATTATTGCCCAGTAAGTCAATCACTTACGAAAATGTCAACTTTGGTCAAAATAGTCAATCCTTGACCCAATAACAAACCCATTGACCTAACATGTCATATTTTGACCAAAAAGTCAACATTTATTAAAATGTTTGATTTCTGACATAATGTCCAACCAATTGACCCAATATGTCAATTTTTAACCAAAAAGTCAACTTTGGTGAAATTGGTCAATCCTTGACCTAATGAATAACCCATTGACCTAACAGGTCAATATTTGACCAAAAAGTACATTTTAGTCAAATTAGTTAATTTTTGACCTAATGACCTAATATTAACCCAATAAGTTAATCTTTGACCAAAAAGTCAACTTTGGTTAAAATTGTCATTCCTTAATCGAATGACCAATTCATTGACCCAATAGGTCAACTTTTGACCAAAAAGTCATGTTTGGCCAAAATGGTCGATTTCTGACCCAATGACCAACAAATTGAACCAATATGTCAACTTTTGACCAAAAAATCAACTTTGCTTAAATTCGTCAATCCTTGATCCAATGATCAACCTATTGACCCAATAGGTCAATATTTGACCAAAAAGTCTATTTTGGTCAAAATAATCAATTTTTAACCTAATGACCAATTATTGACCAAATAAGTCAATCTCATACCAAACAGTCAACCTTGGTCAAAATTATTAATCCTTAACCTAATGACCAACTCATTAACCAAATAGGTCAGCTTTTGTCCAAAAAGTCAACTTTGGTCAAAATGGTCAATCCTTGACACAATAACCCACCCATTGGCCCAACAGGTCAAATTTTGAATATAAAGTCAATTTTGGTCAGAATAGTCAAATTTTGACCTAATGACCATCCCATTGACCCAATTGGTCAATGTTTGACCAGAAAGTCAACTTTGGTCGAAATGGTTAATTTTTGACCCAATGACCACCCCGTTGACCGAATGGGTCAACTTTTGACCAAAAATTCAATTTTTGTCAAAATAGTAAATTTTATATCTAATTACCAATTATTAACCTAATAAGTCAGTCTCTGACCAAAATGTTAACTTTGGTTAAAATTGTCAATCATTGTCCTAATGACCAACTCATTCACCTAATAGGTCAACCTTTAACCAAAAAGTCAAGTTTGGTCAAAATGGTTAATTTTTATCCCAATGACCAACCCATCGACCCAATATGTCATTTTTTGACCAAAATATCAACTTTGGTCAAAATGGTCAATTTCTAACACAATGACCACCCCATTGACTTAAAAGGTCAACTTTTGACCAAAAATTCAATTTTGGTGCAAATAATCAATTTTTGGTGCAAATAATCAATTTTTGACCGAACGACTAATTAATAATCCAATAATTCAACTCTAACCAAATAGTCAAGTTTGGTCAAAATGGTCAATCCTTGACCCAATGACCTACTGATTGACAAAATAGCTAAACTTTTGACCAAAAAGTCAACTTTGGTCAAATGATCAATCCTTGACTCAATGACTCAATAGGTCAACTTTTGACTAAAAAGTCATTTTCGGTCATAAAAATCGAAATTTGACCTATTGACCACCCCATTAACCTAAAAGGCCAACTTTCGACCAAAAGTCAACTTTGGCCAAAAAGATTAATTTCTGACCCGATGACCAACCCGTTGATCCAATAGGTCAACTTTTGACCAAAAAGTCAACTTTGGTAAAAATGTTTAATCCTTGACCCAATGACCAACCCATTGACCTAATAGATCAACTTTTGACCAAAAAGTCAACTTTGGTCAAAACGGTTAATCCTTGACCCAATGACTAACCATTCTCCCAAAACGATAACTTTTGAACAAAAGGTCAACTTCAGTCAAAATGGTTAATCCTTGATCTAATGACTTACCCATTGACCGAAGAGGTAAGCTTTTGACCAAAATGTCATTTATGGTTAAAATAATAATTTTTAACCTAATGATCCCATTAACCCAATACTTTTAACAAAAAAAGTCAACTTTGGTTAAAATGGTCAAGTTTGACCCAATGACAAACCCATTCACCCAAAAGGTCAACTTTTGACCAAAAAGTCAACTTTGATCAAAATAGTCAATCTCTGACCCAGTGACCAACAAATTGACCCAATATGTCAACTTTTGACCAAAAAGTCAACTTTGGTCAAAATGGTCAATCATTGATCTAATCACCAACCCATTGACCCAATAGGTCAATATTTGACCAAAAAGTCAAGTTTGGTCAAAATGGTCAATTTCTGACCCAATGACCAACCCATCGACCCAATAGGTCATTTTTTGACCAAAAAGTCAACTTTGGTCAAAATGGTCAATTTCTGACACAATGACCACTCCATTAACTCAATGGGTCAACTTTTGACCAGAAATTCAATTTTATTCAAAATAATCAATTATTGACCAAATGACTAATTATTGACCCAATAAGTCAACTCTGACGAAAAGTCAAGTTTCGTCAAAATGGTTAATCCTTGCACCAATATGTCAACTTTTAACCAAAAAGTCAACTTTAGTCAAAATTGTCAATCCTTGACCCCGACCAACCCATTGACTCATAGGTCAACTTTTGACCAAAAAATCACTTTTTGGTCAAAATAGTCAATTTTTGACCTAATGACCACCCAATTAACCTAATAGGTCAACTTTTGACTAAAAAAGTCAGGTTTGGTCAAAATGGTCAATTTCTAACCCAATGACCAACCCATTGAGCCAATATGTCAACTTTTGACAAAAAAGTTAAATTTGATAAAAATGGTAAATCCTTGGCCCAATGACCAACCCATTGACTCAATAAGTCAACTTTTGATCAAAAAGTCAATTTCAGTCAATAATAGTCAATTTTTGACTAAATGACCATCCAATTGACCCAATAAGTCAACTTATGACCAAAAAGTCAACTTTGGTTAAAATGGTCAATCTTTGACCCAATGACCAACCCATTGACCCAATAGGTCAACTTTGGACCAAAAAATCAACTTTTGTCAAAATGGTCAATCATTGACCCAATGACCAACCCATTGACCCAATAAATCAACTTTTGACTAAAAAGTCATATTTGGTCAAAATGGTCAATTTTGGCTTGAGTTTGGCCATAGAGGGAAGTTTAGGTTTGTCCAAGAGGTAGTTGGCTCTCGGATTAGGCATTTTCTGGCAACTAGACCAGCCTGCTAGGCCAGGGGACATGGCCAGGTGGTTAGGTGCACTAGTGGGCAGTCCATGAGCGCAATGGATTTTAATGGTTAAGGCATTATGGAAAACATCTCTTGGATTTAACCATTTAAGGGATGAGATCCCCTAATTTGGGGGACCTTTAGTCCATGGCTCCACAAGGGTGGGATTGGTGGGTTTAACTCAGTCCATAAGGTCAACTTTGTTGCTTTGGAGGGGTTGGTTTGGTCAGATTTGGTTCAAGTTGGTGAGAATGTGTCATGGGTTCATTTGGGTGACCTTGGGTTAAAATTGGGCAAACTTGGGTTTAAGCTTGAATTGAGCCCACTTATCTTGAGAAACATTGTGTAGATGATTGTAATGAAGATTTTTCATGAAGACTTGGAGTGGTTTTGAGTTCATTTGAGGGTTCAATTTGGTGGATTTTGGTGTTTTAGCCAATTTGGGGTAAGTTGGGTCAACTTGGGTTTAGGTTGAGCCAGGGTTGGGTCGAAGGCTAATTGAAGGCTCCAAATGGTCTAGGGGAATGTATTGAAGAGTTCTCAACTTCAACTGGGTGGAAATTTTAGGGTTAGACCAATCAATTTGGTCGATTTTCGCCATGTGTTGAACTTAAGTTACAATTGGGTATTTTTAGATTTCATGTGGATTTGGGTGAGACTTGGGCTCAAATTGTGGGCAATTTAATATTGCATGTGATTCATAGGAGTGTTATGGAGGGTTTAGGATTGAAGTTTGGGGGGAATTAGTTGACAACGGGTCAATTTGGGGATTTTGAATCATTTAGGTAAAATTGAGGATTTTAGATTTTAAGTGAAATTGAACTCAAAAGTGGGTCAAATTGAGCTTGGATTTGGTTTAGATTGATATTGGAGATTTTAAATTAAATTTTGGATTTGAAATTGGGCAATATTCCGACCAATAGGGTAGACATTGGGTTTAATTTGGGCACTTTTGGGTTAAATGGGCCAAATTGGGGCTTTTGGTTAAATTGGGCTAAATTGGCCAAATTGGGTCATTTAGAGTTAAGAGAAATGAAATTAGAAATATTTGGGATGTTTTGGGAATTTATGGGAATTTTTGAAAATTTTGGAAATTTGGGCTAAGAGTGGCATTTTGGTCATTTTGGGGATTTTTGGTGAAATTTGGCAATTTTGGGTTATTTTGATTAATTTGAGTGGTAGGGGTATTTTGGAATGATTTTTTAGAGAAATATGGATAATTTGGGAGATTTTGTAACACATTTGGAATGTTTGGGCAAATTGGGATTGGTTGATGGTGAGTAGTTTGAAATTGTTTAGATTGAGCCATGAACTAAGGGCACCCTCACTTGGGCCTCTATGTGTTGGTACTAGCCAAACCCCAGCCTCTGGCTAAAGGCTTGGGAAAACCACTTACATGAATTCCCAAAGAGTTAGGGGATCAAAAGGTGATGCGCTTTATTTAGGGTTGTGAGTGTGTAGTGTGAGTCTGGGCTGCAGACCTCCCATGGTAGATCCTATGGCCTGACCTCCTATATGAGACTTCCCCTAGGCTTCCTTATGCTTTGTCTCTTCCTCCCAAAACCTAAGGTTAGGCGTTAAGCATATGAAAACATCCAGTGATGTGAGAAAAGTTTGAATTTCTATGGGGAGGGGTGCCATGACTAGTCTTATAAGGAAATCACCAGGAGAGTCCTATGGCTAGACAATATGATATTCTAAAGTGAGACTAGACCTCAACCAAAAGTGAGGTCAACAAATGGACCCCCAATAGGTGTGGTGTGCTGGGCAAGCACACTGCACGTATTGGTATTGACCGACGAGATCAACAAAACTAACACAATTGTCTAAGTCAAAACTCAAGACAAACACAAAATTTAGCGAGGAAGTTTCCGCTGGGGATTAGGAGATAGAACTTCAAGTCCCGGGAACTCTCGCCGGGGAAGGAAAATGGAATACCTTCATGAGAGAAGCTATGGATTTCAAGCTTTTAAACTTTGAAGCAGTCCGATCCGAATCGATTTGAAGTTGGAATTTGGATTTGATTTCAATTTGAATTTTGAGTTTGAATTTTAATTTAATTTTGAGTTTTAAAATTTAATTTTAAGCTTTATGGAATTTGTGGAAGTTTCAGAATTTGTGGAATTTTAAATTTAAAGATTTTAACTTTGTGGGAAATTTTGAGTGTAGAGGGGAAATCAGAATTTCAGTACTGATACTGGAAGGATGAGAACTAGAATTTAGGTTCCAGCCTCAGAAATGAGAATCAGAATTTCAATATCGATCACGGGATTTCGCGGGTGTGGAAAATTTCTTGAAAGGGAAATGGAAAATTAGAGAATTTCAGGGGAATCAGACGACTAAGCTCTGTTCTTGCAATTTCATAGAAGGCTGAAAATTTCTCGGAAGGATGTGGAAAATTAGGGAATTTTCAGAGAAATCAGACGACTAAGCTCCGTTCCTGGAATTTCGTGGAAGGCGAAAAAATTTCTAGAAAGGGAGATGGGAAATTAGGGAATTTTAGGAAATCAGACAACAAAGCTCCATTCCTAGAATTTTATAGATGGTGGAAAAATTTCTTGGAAGGATGATGGAAAATTAGGGAATTTTGGGAAATCAAACGACTAAGCTCCGTTCCCGGAATTTCATGGAGGACGAAAAAATTTATTGAAAGAATGATGAAAAATTAGAGACTTTGGGGTAAATCGGGCGACTAAGCTCCGTTCCCGAAATTTCATGGAAGGCGGGATAATTTCTTGGAAGGATGATGGAAAATTATGGAATTTTGGGAAATCAGACGACTAAGCTCCGGTCCCGGAATTTCATGGAGGGCAGAAAAATTTCTCGGAAGGATGATGGAAATTTAGGGAATTTTGAGCGAAAATGTACGACTAAGCTCTGTTCTTGGAATTTCATGGAAGGTGGCAAAATATCTCGAAAGGATGATGGAAAATTAGGGAATTTTGGGAAATCAAACGACTAAGCTCCGCTCCCAGAATTTCATGGAGGGCGGAAAAATTTCTCGGAAGAATGATGGAAAATTAGGGAATTTTGGGAAATCGAACGACTAAGTTCCGTTATCGAAATTTTATGGAGGGCGGTGAAATTTCTCGGAAGGATGATGGAAAGTTAGGGAATTTTGGGAAGATCTTGAGGAGGAAAGCTCAAGGATTCACATCCGAACCAAGGTGTCTCATAGGAAGGAAAGCTCAAGGACTCATATCCAACCTAAGAGGTGACAGATGGGAATAAGAATTTAGGTACTGATCCAGGAATTTCATTTAGGGAGAATTGGGTAAAACTTGGTATTTGACTTTTAAAGAAAGCAATTTGGTGCAATTCAGCCAAGATCGGTAGCCATTGTAAGAATTGGAGAATTTCAAGATATTTCGAATTTGTGAGAAGTGTAGTAGTGTGAAAAGTGCCAAATGTTGAGTGTAGTGATTCAGAATCTGGTCAATATAATCAATTGTTGACCTAATGACTTATTATTAACCCAAAAAATCAATCTCTAATCAAAAAGTCAACTTCGGTCAAAATGGTCATTCTTTACCAAATGACCAACTGATTGACCCAATAGGTAAACTTTTGGCCAAAAAGTCAACTTTGGTCAAAATGGTCAATCCTTGACACATTGATCCAATAGGTCAACATTTGACCAAAAAGTCCATTTCGATCAAAAAAATCAATTTTTGATCTAATGACCACCTCATTGACCCAAAAGGTTATCTTTTGACCAAAAGTCAACTTTGGTCAAAATGGTCAATTTCTGATCTAATGACCAACCCATTGATCCATTAGGTCAAATTTTGATCAAAAAGTCAACTTTTGTCGAAATGTTCATTCCTTGACCCATTGATGCAATAAGTCAACTTTTGAACAAAAAGTCAACTTTTGTCAAAATGGTCAATCCTTGACCGAATGACCAACCCATTGACCCAATAGGTCAACTTTTGATCAAAAAGTCAACTATGGTCAAAATGGTTAATCTTTGACCCAATGACCCAATAGATCAACCTTTGATCCAAAAGAAAATTTGGTCAAAAAAGTCAATTTTTGACTTAATGACCACCCAAATGACCCAATATGTCAACTTTTACCCAAAAGTCGACTTTGGTCAAAATGGTCAATTTCTGACCCAATGACCGAACCATTGACTCAACAGGTCAACCTTTGACCAAAAAGTCAACTTTGGTTAAAATGGTCAATCATTGACCGAATGACCAACCCATTAACCCAATAGGTCAACTTTTGACCAAAAAGTCAACTATGCTCAAAATGGTCAATCTTTGACCCAATGACCTAATAGATCAAACTTTGACTGAAAAATAATTTAGTCAAAATAGTAAATTTTTGACCTAATGACCACCTAATTGACCCAATATGTCAACTTTGACCAAAAAGTCGACTTTGGTCAATATGGTCCATTTCTGACCCAATGACCAACCCATTGACTCAATATGTCAGCTTTTGACCAAAAAGTCAACTTTGGTCAAAATGGTTAATCCTTGACCCAATGACCAACCTATTGACCAAATAGGTCAACTTTTGACAAAAAAATCAACTATTGTCAAAATGATCAATCTTTGACCCAATGACCTAATAGATCAACCTTTGACCAAAAAAATAATTTGGTCAAAATAGTCAATTTTTGACCTAATGACCACCCAATTGACCTAATATGTCAACTTTGACCAAAAAGACTACTTTAGTCAAAATGGTCAATTTCTGACCCAATGAACAACAAATTGACTCAATAGGTTAACTTTTGACCAAAAATTAAATTTTGGTCAAAATGGTCAATACTTGACCCAATGACCAACCCATTGACGCAATAGGTAAACTTTTGACAAAGTAATCAATTTTTGTTCTACTCACCAATTATAGACCCAATAAGTCAATCTCTTACCAGAAACTTAACTTTGGTTAAAATAGTCAATGCTTGACCCAATGACTAACCCATTGACCCAATAGGTCAACTTTTGACCAAAAAGACAACTTTGGACAAAATGACCAATCCTTGACCCAATGACCAACCCATTGACCCAATAGGTCAACTTTTGACAAAAAATTCAATTTTGGTCAAAGTAATCAACCATTAACCTAATGACCAGGCCATTTACCCAATAGGTCGACTTTTGGCCAAAAAATCAACTTTGTTTGAATTTGTCAATTTCTGACCCAATGACCACCCTTTGACAAAAAATTCAATTTTGGTCAAAATAGTCAATTTTTGACCTAATGATAAATTATTGACCCAATAAGTCAATCTTTGACCAAAAAGTCAACTTTGGTCATAATGGTCAATCAATGACCTAATGACAACCACATTGGACCAATAGGTCAACTTTAGACCAAAAAAGTCCAGTTTAATCAAAATGGTCAGTTTCTTACCCCAAGACAAAACCCTTGACTCAATAAGTCAACTTTTGACCAAAAAGTCAACAATTGTCAAAATGGTCAATTTCTGAAACAATGACCACCCCATTGACTCAATGGGTCAACGTTTGACCAAAAATTTAATTTTGGTCAATAAAATTAATTTTTGACCTAAAAACCTATTATTGACCCAATAAGTCAATCTCTAACAAAAAAGTTAACTTCGGTCAAAATGGTCAATCCTTGACCCAATGATCAACCGATTGACAAAATAGGTAAACTTTTGACCAAAAAGTCAACTTTGGTCAAAATAATTAATCCTTGACCCAATGACCCAATAGGTCAACTTTTGACCAAAAAATCAATTTTAGACTTAATGACTACCTCATTGACCCAAAAGGCTAACTTTTGACCAAAAGTTAACTTTGGTTAAAATGGTCATTTTCTGACCCAATGACCAACCCATTGATCCAATAGGTCAACTTTTCACCAAAAGGTCAACTTTGGCCAAAATGGTCAATCCTTGACCCAACAACCAACCCATTAAACTAATAGGTCAACTTTTGACCAAAAAGTCAACTACGGTCAAAATGTTCAATCTTTGACCGATTGACCAAATAGATCAACATTTGACCAAAAAGCAATTTTGGCCAAAATAGTCAATTTTTTACGTAATGACCACCCCATTACAAAATATGTCAACTTTGACCAAAAAGTCGACTTTGGTCAAAATGGTCAATTTCTGACCCAATGACCAACCCATGGACTCATTTGGTCGACTTTTGTCCAAAAAGTCAACTTTGGTCAATATGGTCAATCCTTGACACAATGACCAACCCATTGACCCATTAGGTCACCTTTTGACCAAAAAGTCAACTATAGTCAAAATGGTCAATCTTTGATCCAATGACCCAATAGATCAACCTTTGACCAAAAAGCAATTTGGTCAAAATAATCAATTTTTGACCGAATGACTACCCAATTGACCCAATATGTCAACTTTGACCAAAAAGTCGACTTAGGTCAAAATGGTCAATTTCTGACACAATAACCAACCCATTGACTCAATAGGTCAACTTTTGACCAAAAAGTCAACTTTTGTCAAAATGGTTAATCCTTGACCCAATGACTAACCCAATGACCCAATACGTCAACTTTTGATAAAAAAGTCAATTTTGGTCGAAATAGTCAATTTTTTATCATACTGACCAATTATTGACCCAATAAGTCAATCTCTCACCAAAAAGTCAACTTTTGTCAAAATAGTCAATCCTTGACCGAATGACTAACCCATTGACCAATAGGTCAACATTTGACCAAAAAGTCAACTTAGTTCAAAATAGTCAATCCTTGACCCAAAGACGAACTTATTGACCCAATAGGTCAACTTTTGACCAAAAATTTAATTTTGGACAAAATAGTCAATTTTTACCTAATGACCATCCCGTTGACCCAATAGTTCATCTTTTGACCAAAAAGTCAACTTTGTTCTAAATGGTCAATTTCTGACCCAATGACCACACCGTTGACCCAATGGGTCAACTTTTGACCCAAATCAATTTCGATCAAAATTGTTAATTTTTGACCTAATGACCAATTTTTGACCCAATAAGTTAATCTCTGACAAAAAAGTCAACTTTGGTCAAAATAGTTAATCAATGACCTAATCACCAAGATATTGACCCAATAGGTCAACTTTTAACCAAAAAAGTTAAGTTTGGTCATAATGGTCAGTTTCTGACCCCATGACCAAACCCTTGACTCAATAGGTCAACTTTTGACCAAAAAGCCAACTTTGGTCAAAACGGTCAATCCTTGACCCAATGACCCAATAGGTCAACTTTTGACCAAAAACTCAATTTTGTCAAAATAGTCAATTTTTGACCTACTGACAATCCCAATAATCCAATAGGTCAATTTTTTAACAAAAAGTCAACTTTGTTCAAAAAGGTCAATTTCTGACCCAATAACCACCCCGTTGACCCAATGGGTCAACTTTTGACAAAAAATTCAGTTTTGATCAATATAATCAATTTTTGACCTAATGACCTACTGTTGACCCAATAAGTCAATCTCTGACAAAAAGTTAACTTCGATAAAAATGGCCAATCCTTGACCTAATGACCAACCGATTGACCAAATAGGAAAACTTTTGACAAAAAAGTCAACTTTGGTCATTATGGTCAATCCTTGACCCAATGACCAACCCATTGAACCAATAGGTCACCTTTTGACCAAAAAATCAACTATGGTCAAAATGATCAATCTTTGATCCAATGACCCAATAGATCAACCTTTGACCAAAAAGCAATTTGGTCAAAATAATCAATTTTTGACCTAATGACTACCCAATTGACCCAATATGTCAACTTTGACCAAAAATCGACTTTGGTCAAAATGGTCAATTTCTGACCCAATAACCAACCCATTGACTCAATAGGTCAACTTTTGAACAAAAAGTCAACTTTTGTCAAAATGGTCAATCCTTGACCCAATGACCCAATAGGTCAACTTTTGATAAAAAAAGTCAATTTTGGTCAAAATAGTCAATTTTTTATCATACTGACCAATTATTAACCCAATAAGTGAATCTCTCACCAAAAAGTCAACTTTAGTCAAAATAGTCAATTCTTGACCCAATGACTAGTCCATTGACCAATAGGTCAACTTTTGACTAAAAAGTCAACTTAGGTCAAAATGGTCAATCCTTGAGCCAATGACGAACCCATTGACCCAAAAGGTCAACTTTTGACTAAAAATTCAATTTTGGACAAAATAGTCAATTTTTACCTAATGACCATCCCCCATTGACCCAATAGGTTAACTTTTGACCAAAATGTCAACTTTGTTCTAAATAGTCAATTTCTGACCCAATGACCACATCGTTGACCCAATGGGTCAACTTTTGACCCAAAATCAATTTCGGTCAAAATTATTAATTTTTGACTTAATGACCAATTTTTGACCCAATAAGTTAATCTCTCACCAAAAAGTCAACTTTGGTCAACATGGTTAATCAATGATCTAATCACCAACACAATGACCCAATAGGTCAAATTTTGACCAAAAAAGTTAAGTTTGGTCAAAATGTTCAGTTTCTGACCCCACGACTTAACCCTTGACTCAATATGTCAACTTTTAACCAAAAAGTCAACTTTGGTCAAAACGGTCAATCATTGACCCAATGACCCAATAGGTCAACTTTTGACCAAAAACTCAATTTTTGTCAAAATAATCATTTTTGACCTACTGACTATCCCAATAACCCAATAGGTCAATTTTTGAACAAAAAGTCAACTTTGTTCGAAAAGGTTAATTTCTGACCCAATGACCACCTCGTTGACTGAATGGGTCAATTTTTGACAAAAAATTCAGTTTTGATCAATATAATCAATTTTTATCCTAATGACCTATTGTTGACCCAATAAGTCATTCTCTGACAAAAAGTTAACATCGATAAAAAAGGCCAATCCTTGACCTAATGAACAACCGATTGACCAAATAGGTAAACTTTTGACCAAAGAAATCAACTTTGGTCAAAATGGTCAATCCTTGACCTATTGACCCAATAGGTCAACTTTTGACCGAAAAGTTAATTTTAGTAAAAAAATTAATTTGTTGGCCTAATGACCACCCCATTAACACAAAAGTTCAATGTTGGTCAAAATGGTCAAATTTTGACCCAATGACCAACCCTTTGATCTAATAGGTCAACTTTGGTCCAAAAAGTTAACTTTGGTCAAATGTTCAATCTTTGACCCAATGACCAACCCATTAACCCAATTGGTCAACTTTTGACCCAAAAGATAACTTTGGTCAAAATTGTCAATCCTTGACCAAATGACCAACTCATTTACCCAATAGGTCAACTTTTGACCAAAAAGTCAACTTTGGTCAAAATGCTCAATTTCTAACTCAATGACCAACCCATTGACCGAATAGGTCAACTTTTGACCAAAAAGTCAACTTTGTTCGAAATGGTCAATTTCTGACACAATGATCACCCCATTGACCCAATAGGTCCACTTTTGACAAAAAATTTAAATTTGGTTAATATAATCAATTTTTGACCTAATGACCTATTATTTACCATATATGTCAATCTTTGACCAAAAAGTCAACTTCGGTCAAAATGGTCTATCATTGCCCAATGACCAATCGATTGACCACACAAGTAAACTTTTGACCAAAAAGTCAACTTTGGTCAAAATGGTCAATCTTTGACCCAATGACCCAATAGGTTAACTTTGGCCAAAAAGTCAATTTCGATCAAAAAAATCAATTTTTGACCTAATGACCACCCCATTGGCCGAAAAAGGTCAACTTTTGACCAAAAGTCAACTTTTGTAAAAATGGTCAATTTCTGACCCAATGACTAACCCATTGATCCAATAGGTCAACTTATGACAAAAAAGTCAACTTTGGTGAAAATGTTCAATCCTTGACCCAATGACCACCATTGACCCAATGACCAACCCATTGACCCAATAGGCCAACTTTTGACCAAAAAGTCAACTATGGTCAAAATGGTCAATCTTTGACCCAATGACCAAATAGATCAACCTTTGAGCAAAAAGCAAATTTGATCAAAACAGTCAATTTTTGACCTAATGACAACCCAATTGACCGAATATGTCAATTTTGACAAAAAAAGTCGACTTTGGTCAAAATGGTCAATTTCTGACCCAATGACCAACCCATTGACTCAATAAGTCAACTTTTGACCAAAAGTTCAACTTTCGTCAAAATGGTCAATCCATGACCCTATGACCAACCCATTGACCCAATAGGTCAACTTTTGTGAAAAAAATCAACTATGGTCAAAAAGTTCAATCTTTGACCCAATGACCTAAAAGATCAACTTTTGACCAAAAAGCAATTTGGTCAAAATAGATAATTTTTAACCTAAAGAGAACCCAATTGACCCAATATGTCAACTTTGACCAAAAAGTCAACTTTGGTCAAAATGGGCTATTTTTGACACAATGACCACCCAATTGACCCAATGGGTCAACTTTTGTCCAAAAATTCAATTTTGGCCAATATAATCAATTTATGACCTAATGACCTATTATTGACCCAATAACTCAATCTCTGACCAAAAAGTTAACTTTCGGTCAAAATGGTCAATCCTTGACACAATGACCAACCGATTGACCAAATAGGTAAAGTTTTGACCAAAAAGTCATCTTTGGTCAAAATGGTCAATCCTTGACCCAAGGACCCAATAGGTCAAAATTTGACCCAAAAGTCAATTTCGGTCAAAAAATCGATTTTTGACCTAATGACCACCCCATTGACCCAAAATTTCAACTTTTGACTAAATGTCAACTTTAGTCAAAATGGTCAATTTCTGACTCAATGACCAACCCATCGATCCAATATGTCAAATTTTGACTAAAAGGTCAACTGTTGTCAAAATAGTCAATCCTTGACCTAATGACTAACTCATTGATCTAATAGGTCAACTTTTGACCAAAAAGTCATCTTTGGCCAAAAAGGTCAGTCCTTGACCCAATGACCAACCCATTGACCCAAGAGGTCAACTTTTTACCAAATATTTAATTTTGGTCAAAATAGTCAACTTTTGACTTAATCACCATCTCATTGACCCAATAAGTCAACTTTTAACCTAAAAGTGAACTTTGTTCGAAATGGTCAATTTCTGACCTAATGACCACCCTATTGACCCAATGGGTCAACTTTTGACCAAAAATTCAATTTTTGTCAAAATAATCAATTTTTGACCTAATGACCAATTATTGACCCAATAAGTCAATCTCTGACCAAAATGTCAACTTTCTCCAAAATGGGCAATCAATGAGCTAATGACCAACACATTGACCCAATAGGTCAACTTTAGACCAAAAAAGTCAAGTTTGGTCAAAATGGTCAGTTTATGACCCCATGACCAAACCCTTGACTTAATAGGTCAACTTTTGACCAAAAAGTCAACTTTAGTCCAAATGGTCAGTTTCTGACACAATGACCACCCCTTTGACCCATTGAGTCAACGTTTGATCAAAAATTCAGTTCTGGTCAATATAATCAATTTTTGACCTAATGACCTATTATTGACCCAATAAGTCAATCTCTGACCAAAAAGTCAACTTCTGTCAAAATGGTCAATCCTTGACCAAATGACCAACCGATTGATCAAATAGGTAAACTTTTGACCAAAAAGTCAACTTTGGTCTAAATGGTCAATCCTTGACCCAACAGGTCAAATTTTGACCAAAAAGTTAATTTCAGAAAAAAAAAATCAACTTTTGACCTAATGACCACCCCTTTGATCCAGTAGGTTAACTTTTGACCAAAAAGTCAACTACGGTCAAAATGGTTAATCTTTGACCGATTGACCCAATAGATCAACCTTTGACCAAAAAGCAATTTTGGTTAAATAGTTAATTTTTCACCTAACGTCCAACCAATTCACCCAATATATTAACTTTGACCAAGGAGTCGACTTTTATCAAAATAATCCATTTCTGACCCAATGACCAATTCATTGACTCAATAATTCAACTTTTGACCAAAAAGTCAACTTTGGTCAAAAATTTCATTCCTTCATCGAATGACCAACCCATTGACTCAATAGGTCAACTTTTGACCAAAAAGTCAACTATGGTCAAAATGGTCAATCTTTGAACCCAATAGATCAACCTTTGACCATAAAATAATTTGGTCAAAATAGTCAATTTTTGACCTAATGACCACCTAATTGACAAAATATATCAATTTTGACCAAAAAGTCAACTTTGGTCAAAATGATCAATTTCTAACCCAATGACCAACCCATTGACTTCAAAAGGTCAACATTTGACCAAAAAGTCAACTTTGGTCAAAATGGTCAATCCTAGACCAAATGACCAACTCATTGACCCAAAATGTCAACTTTTGACAAAAAAAGTCAATTTTTGTTCTACTGACCAATTATTGAGCCAATAAGTTAATCTCTTACCAAGAATTCAACTTTGGTCAAAATATTCAATCCTTCACCCAATGACTAACCCAATGACCCAATAGGACAACTTTTAACCAAAAAGCCAACTTTAGTCAAAATGGTCAATCCTTGACCCAATGACCAACCAAATGACCTAATAGGTTACCTTTTGACCAAAAAATTAATTTTGGTCAAAATAGTTAATTTTTGACATAATGACCATCCCATTGACCCAATAGGTCAACTTTTGACCAAAAAGTCAACTTTGTTCGAAATGGTCAATTTCTGACCCAATAACCACCCCGTTGACCTGATGGGTCAACTTTTGACTAAAAATTCAATTTCGATCTAAATAGTTAATTTTTGATCTAACCAATTTTTGACCTAAAAAGTTAAACTCTGACCAAGAAGTCAACTTTGGTCAATAGGGTCAATTAATGACCTAATAACCAACACATTGACCCAATAGGTCAACTTTTGACAAAAAAAGTCAAGTTTAGTCAAAATGGTCAGTTTCTAACCTCATGATCAAACCCTTGACTCAATAGGTCAACTTTTGATCAAAAAGTCATCTTTGGTCAAAATGGATAATTTTTGACACAATGACCAGCCCATTGACCCAATGGATCAACTTTTGACTAAAAATTCAATTTTGGTCAATATAATCAATTTTTGATCTAATAAGTCAATCTCAGACCGAAAAGTTAACTACGGTCAAAATGGTCAATCCTTGACCCAATGACTAACCAATTGACCAAATATGTAAACTTTTGACCAAAAAGTCAACTTGGGTCAAAATGGTCAATCCTTGACCCAATGACCTAATAGGTCAACTTTTGACCAAATGGTAAATTCCAGTCTAAAAAATCAATTTTTGACCTAATGACCTCCTCATTGACCCAAAGGTCAACTTTCGTCAATATGGTCAATTTCTAACCCAATGACCAACCATTGATCCAATAGGTCAACTTTTGTCCAAAAAGTCAAGTTTGGCGAAAATATTCAATCCTTGACCCGATGACCAACCCAATGACCCAATATGTCAACTTTTGACGAAAAAGTAAACTTTGGTCAAAATGGTCAATCCTTGACCCAATAACCAACCCATTGTTCCAATATGTCAATTTTTGACCAAAAAGTCAACTATGGTCAAAATGGACAATCTTTAGCCCAATGACCCAAGTGATCAACCTTTGACCAAAAAATAATTTTGGTCAAAATAGTCAATTTTTGACCTAATAACAACCCAATCGACCCAATAAGTTAAATTTGACCAAAAAGTCGATTTTGGTCAAAATGGCCAATTTCTGACCCAATGACCAACCCATTGACTCAATAGGTTAACATTTGACCAAAAAGTCAACTTTGGTCAAAATGTTCAATCCTTGACCCAATGACCAACCCATTGACCCAATAGGTCAACTTTTGACCAAAAAATCAACTATGGTCAAAATGGTCAATCTTTGACACATTGACTCAAAAGATCAACCTTTGATCAAAAAGCAATTTGGTCAAAATAGTCAAATTTTGACCTAATGACCACCAAACTGACCCAATATGTCAACTTTGCCCAAAAAGTCGACTTTGGTCAAAATGTTCAATTTCTGACCCAAAGACCAACCCATTGACTCAATTAGTCAACTTTTGACCAAATTGTCAGCTTTGGAAAAAATGATTAACCCTTGACCCAATGACCAACCCATTGACACAACAGGCCAATTTTTAAAAAAAAGTCAATTTTTGTCAAAATTGTCAATTTTTCTCCTATTGACAAATTATTGACACAATAAGTCAATCTCTTACCAAAAAGTCAACTTTGGTCAAAATGGTCAATCCTTCTCCTATTTACAAATTATTGACACAATAAGTCAATCTCTTACCAAAAAGTCAACTTTGGTCAAAATGGTCAATCCTTGACCCAATGACATACCCATTGACCCAATAGGTCAACTTTTAACAAAAAAAGTCAATTTTGGTCAAACAAGTTAATTTTTGTCAAACTGACTAATTATTGATCCAATAAGCCAATCTCTTACCAAAAAGTCAACTTTGGTCAAAATAGTCAATCCTTGACTCAATGACCAATCCTTTGAAACAATAGGTCACCTTTTAACCTAAAATTCAACTTCGGTCATAATGATCAATACTTGACCCAATGACCAACCCATTGACCCAATAGGTCATCTTTTGACCAAAAATTCAATTTTGGTCAAAACAGTCAATTTTTGACCTAAGGACCATCCCATTGACCCAATAAGTCAACTTTTAACCAAAATGTCAACTTTGGTCGAAATGGTCAATTTCTGACCCAATTACTACCCCTTTGACCCAATGGGTCAACTTTTGACCAAATATTAAATTTTGGTCGAAATAGTCAACTTTTAACCTAATGTCCAATTTTTGACCCAATAAGTCAAACTCTGACCAAAAAATCAACTTTGGTCAAAATGGTCAATCAATGACCTAATGACCATCACATTGACCCAAGAGGTCAACTTTTGACCAAAAAAGTTAAGTTTGGTCAAAATGGTCAGTTTCTGACCCCATGACCAAACCCTTGACTCAATAGGTCAACTTTTGACCAAAAAGTCATCTTTGGTCAAAATGGTCAATTTCTTACCCAATGACCACCCCGTTGTCCCGATGGGTCAACTTTGATCAGAAAGTCAGACTTTTGTCAAAATAATCAATTTTTGACCTAATGACCAATTATTGACCAAATAACTCAATCTTTGGCCAAAAAGTCAACTTTGCCCAAAATGGTCAATCCTTGATCCAAAGAACAACCGATTGACAAAATAGGTAAACATTTGACCAAAAAGTCAACTTTGGTCAAAATGGTCAATCCTTAACCCAATGACCCAATAGGTAAACTTTTGACCAAATAGTCAATTTCTGTAAAAAAAAAATCAATTTTTGACCTAATGACCACCCCATTGACCCAAAAGGTCAACTTTTGACCAAAAGTCAACTTTGGTCAAAATGATCAATTTCTGACCCAATGACCAACCCATTGATCCAATAAGCCAACTTTTAACCAAAAAGTCAACTTTGGTAAAATGTTTAATCCTTGACCTAATAACCAACCAGTTGACCCAATAGGTTAGCTTTTGACCAAAAAGTTAACTTTGGTCAAAATGGTCAATCCTTGACCTAATGACAACCCAATTGACCCAATATGTCAACTTTTAACCTAAAATTTAACTTTAATCAAAATGGTCAATCCTTGAACCAATGACATACTCATTAACCCAATAGGTCAACTTTTGATCAACTTTTATCTAAAAAGATATTTTTGGTCAAAATAGTAATTTTTAACCTAATGACCACCCATTGACCCAATAGGTCAACCTTTGACAAAAATTGTCAAGTTTGGTCAAAATGGTCTGTTTCTGACCCCATGAACAAACCCCTGACTCATTAGATCAACTTTTGGCCAAAAAGTCATCTTTGGTCAAAATGGTCAATTTCAGACACAATGACCACCCCATTAACCCAATGGGTCAACTTTTGACCAAAAATTCAATTTTGGCAATATAATCAATTTTCGACCTATCGACTTTTTATCGACCCAATAAGTAATCTCGTACCAATAACTTAACTGTTGTCAAAATGGTCAATCCTTGACGCAATGACCAACCGATTGACCAAATAGGTAAACTTTTGACCAAAAAGTCAACTTTGGTCAAAATGGTCAATCCTTGACCCAATGACTCAATAAGGTTAACTTTTGACCTAATGACCGCCCCATGGACCCAATGGTCAACTTTTGACCAAAAGTCAACTTTGGTCAAAATGGTCAATCCTTGACCCAATGACTCAATAAGGTTAATCTTTGACCCAATGACCTAATAGATCAACCTTCGACCAAAAAGTAATTTGGTCAAAATAGTCAATTTTTGACTTAATGACCACCCAATTGACCCAATATGTCAACTTCGACTAAAAAGTCGACTTTGGTCAAAATGTTCAATTTCTGACCTAATGACCAACCCATTAACTCAATTGGTCAACTTTTGACCAAAAAGTCAGCTTTGTTCAAAATGGTAAATCATTGACCCAATGACCAACCATTGACGTAATAAGTCAAGTTTTATCAAAAAAGTCAATTTTGGTTGAAATAGTCAATTATTGTCCTACTGACAAATTATTGACACAATAAGTCAATCTCTTAACAAAAAGTCAACTTTAGTCAAATTGATCAATCCTTGACCCAATGACCAACTCATTGATCCAATAGGTCAAATTTTCATAAAAAAGTCAATTTTGGTCAAAAAAGTCAATTTTTGTCATACTGACCAATTATTGACCCAATAAGTCAATCTGTTACTAAAAAGTCAACTTTGGTCAAAATAGTCAATCCTTGACTCAACGACCAATCCTTTGAGACAATATGACAACTTTTGACCAAAAAGTCAACTTCGGTCATAATGATCAATCCTTGACCCAATGACCAACCCATTAACCCAATAGGTCATCTTTTGACCAAAAATTCAATTTTGATCAAAAGAGTCAATTTTTGACCTAAGGACCATCCCATTGACCCAATAGGTTAACTTTTAACCAAAAAGTCAACTTTGGTCGAAATGGTCAACTTCTGACCCAATGACCACCCCGTTGACCCAATGGTTCAACTTTTGATCAAAAGTCTATTATGGTCAAAATAGTCAATTTTTTACATAATGACCACTAATTGACCTAATAAGTCAACTTTTGTCCAAAAAGTCAAGTTTTGTCAAAATGGTCAGTTTCTGACCCAAGGACTAACTCATTGACCCAATAGGTCAACTTTTGACCAAAAAGTCAACTTTGGTCAAAACGGTCAATTTCTGACCCAATAACCACCCCGTTGACCCAATGGGTCAACTTTTGACCAAAAATTCAATTTTAGTCAAAATAATCAAATTTTTACCTAATGACTAGTTATTGACCTAATAAGTCAATCTCTGACCAAAAAGTCAATTTTGGTTAAATTGGTCAATCATTGACCTAATGACTAACTCATTGACCCAATAGGTCAACCTTTGACCCAAAAGTCAAGTTTGGTCAAAATGGTCAATTTCTGACCCAATGACCAACCCATCAACCCAATAGATCATTTTTTGACTAAAAAGTTAACTTTGGTCAAAATGGTCAATTTCTGACACAATGACCACCCCATTGACTCAATGGGTCAACTTTTGACAAAAAATACCATTTTGGTCAAAATAATCAATTTTTTGCCGAACGACTAATTATTGACCCAATAAGTCAACTCTGACCAAAGAGTCAAGTTTGGTCAAAATGGTCAATCCTTGATCTAATGACCTACCGATTGACCAAATAGCTAAACTTTTAACCCAAAAGTCAACTTTGGTCAAATGATCAATCCTTGACCCAATGACTCAATAGGTCAACTTTTGACCAAAAAGTCAATTTCGGTAAAAGAAATCAATATTCGACCTATTGAGCACCCCATTAACCTAAAAAGCCAACTTTTGACCAAAAGTCCACTTTGGCCTAAATGATTAATTTCTGACCCAATGACCAACCCATTGATCCAATAGGTCAACTTTTGACCAAAAAGTCAACATTGGTCAAATTGGTCAATCTTTGACCCAATGACCAACCCATTGACCCAATAGGTCAACTTTTGACCAAAAAGTCAACTTTGGTCAAAATGGTCAATCATTGACCCGATGACCAACCCATTGACCCAATAGGTCAAGCTTTGAACAAAAAGTCAATTTTGGCAAAATAGTCAAATTTTGACCTAATGACCATCCCATTGACCCAAAATGTCAACGTTTGACCAAAAGCCAACTTTGGTTGAAATGGTCAATTTCTGACCCAACGACCACCCTGTTGACCCAATGACCACCCTGTTGACCAAAAGTCAACTTTTGACCAAAAATTCAATTTTTGTTAAAATAGTCAATTTTATACCTAATGACCAATTATTGACCCAATAAGTCAATCTCTGACCAAAAAGTCAATTTTGGTTAAAATGGTCAATCATTGACCTAATGGCTAACTCATTGACCCAAAAAGTCATCCTTTGACCAAAAAGTCAAGTTTGGTCAAAATGGTCAATTTCTGACCCAATGACCAACCCATCGACCCAATAGGTCATTTTTTGACCAAAAGTTAACTTTAGTCAAAATGGTCAATTTCTGACACAATGACCACCCCATTGACTCCAAGGGTCAACTTTTGACAAAAAAAATTAATTTTGGTCAAAATAATCAATTTTTGACCGAACGACTAATTATTGACCCAATAATTCAACTCTGACCAAATAGTCAAGTTTGGTCAAAATGGTCAATCCTTGACCCAATGACCTACCGATTGACCAAATAGCTAAAGTTTTGACCAAAAAGTCAACTTTGGTCAAAAAGATCAATCCTTGACCCAATGACTCAATAGGTCAACCTTTGACCAAAAAGTCAATTTCAGTCAAAAAATCAATATTTAACCTATTAACCACCCCATTTACCTAAAAGGCCAACTTTTGACCAAAAGTCAACCTTGGCCAAAATGATCAATTTCTGACCCAATGACCAACCCATTGATCCAATAGGTTAACTTTTGACCAAAAAGTCAACTATGGTCAAATTCGTCAATCTTTGACCTTATGACCAACCCATTGACCCAATAAGTCAACTTTTGACCAAAAAGTCAACTTTGGTCAAAATGGTCAATTTTTGACCCAATGACCAACTCATTGACTTCAATAGGTCAACATTTGACCAAAAAGTTAACTTTTGTCAAAATGGTCAATCCTAGACCAAATGACCAACACATTGACCCAAAAGGTCAACTTTTGACAAAAAAAGTCAATTATTATTCTACTGACCAATTAATGAGCCAGTAAGTTAATCTCTTACCAAAAATTCAACTTTGGTCAAAATAGTCAATCCTTGACCCAATGACTAACCCATTGACCCAATAGGACAACTTTTCACCAAAAAGCCAACTTTAGTCAAAATGGTCAATCCTTGACCCAATGACCAAACAATTGACCTAATAGGTTAACTTTTGACCAAAAAATTGATTTTGGTCAAAATAGTCAATCGACATAATGACCATCCCATTGACCCAATAGGTCAACTTTTGACCAAAAAGTCAACTTTATTCGAAATGGTCAATTTCTGACCCAATAACCACCCCATTGACCCGATGGGTCAACTTTTGACTAAAAATTCAATTTCGATCAAAATAGTTAATTTTTGATCTAACCAATTTTTTACCTAAAAAGTCAAACTCTGACCAAAAAGTCAACTTTGGTCAATAGGGTCAATTAATGACCTAATAACCAACACATTGACCCAATAGGTCAACTTTTGACTAAAAAAGTCAAGTTTAGTCAAAATGGTGAGTTTCTAACTTCATGATCAAACCCTTGACTCAATAGGTCAACTTTTGATCAAAAAGTCATCTTTGGTCAAAATGGTCAATTTTTGACACAATGACCACCCCATTGACCTAATGGGTCAACGTTTGACCAAAAATTCAATTCTGGTCAATATAATTAATTTTGGATCTAATAAGTCAATCTCAGACCAAAAAGTTAACTGCGGTCAAAATGGTCAATCCTTGACCCAATGACCAACCGATTGACCAAATTGGTAAACTTTTGACCAAATGGTAAATTCCGGTCTAAAAAATCAATTTTTGACCTAATGACCACCCCATTGACCCAAAGATCAACTTTCGTCAAAATGGTCAATTTCTAACCCAATGACCGACCATTGATCCAATAGGTCAACATTTGTCCAAAAAGTCAAGTTTGACAAAAATATTCAATCCTTGACCCGATGACCAACCCAATGACCCAATATGTCAACTTTTGACGAAAAAGTAAACTTTGGTCAAAATGGTCAATCCTTGACCCAATGACCAACCCATTGTTCGAATATGTAAACTTTTGACCAAAAAGTCAACTATGGTCAAAATGGTCAATCTTTATTCCAATGACCTAAGTGATCGACCTTTGACCAAAAAATAATTTTGGTCAAAATAGTTAATTTTTGACCAAATAACAACCCAATCGACCCAATATGTCAAATTTGACCAAAAAGTCGACTTTGGTCAAAATGGCTAATTTCTGACCCAATGACCAACCCATTGACTCAATAGGTTAACATTTGACCAAAAAGTCAACTTTGGTCAAATTGTTCAATCCTTGACACAATGACCAACTCATTGACCCAATAGGTCAACTTTTGACCAAAAAATCAACTATGGTCAAAATGGTCAATCTTTAACACAATGACTCAAAAGATCAACCTTTGATCAAAAAGCAATTTGGTCAAAATTGTCAAATTTTGACCTAATGATCACCAAACTGACCCAATATGTCAACTTTGCCCAAAAAGTCGACTTTGGTCAAAATGTTCAATTTCTGACCCAAAGACCAACCCATTGACTCAATCAGTCAACTTTTGACCAAAATGTCAGCTTTGGTAAAAATGGTTAATCCTTGACCCAAAGACCAACCCATTTAAAAAAAAAGTCAATTTTAGTCAAAATTGTCAATTTTTCTCCTATTTACAAATTATTGACACAATAAGTCAATCTCTTACCAAAAAGTCAACTTTGGTCAAAATGGTCAATCCTTGACCCAATGACATACCCATTGACCCAATAGGTCAACTTTTAACAAAAAAAGTCAATTTTGGTCAAACAAGTTAATTTTTGTCAAACCGACTAATTATTGATCCAATAAGCCAATCTCTTACCAAAAGTCAACTTTGGTCAAAATAATCAATCCTCGACTCAATGACCAATCCTTTCAAACAACAGTCACCTTTTAACCTAAAATTCAACTTCGGTCATAATGATCAATACTTGACCCAATGACCAACCCATTGACCCAATAGGTCATCTTTTGACCAAAAATTCAATTTTGGTCAAAACAGTCAATTTTTGACCTAAGGACCATCCCATTGACCCAATAAGTCAACTTTTAACCAAAATGTCAACTTTGGTCGAAATGGTCAATTCTCGACCTAATTACTACCCTTTTCGACCCAATGGGTTAACTTTTGACCATAAATTAAATTTTGGTCGAAATAGTCAACTTTTAACCTAATGTCCAATTTTTGACCCAATAAGTCAAACTCTGACCAAAAAATCAACTTTGGTCAAAATGGTCAATCAATGACCTAATGACCATCACATTGACCCAAGAGGTCAACTTTTGACCAAAAAAGTTAAGTTTGGTCAAAATGGTCAGTTTCGACCCCATGACCAAACCCTTGACTCAATAGTCAACTTTCGACCAAAAAGTCATCTTGGTCAAAATGGTCAATTTCTTACCCAATGACCACCCCGTTGTCCCGATGGGTCAACTTTGATCGAAAAGTCGACTTTGTCAAAATAATCAATTTTTCGACCTAATGACCAATTATCGACCAAATAACTCAATCTTTGGCCAAAAAGTCAACTTTGCCCAAAATGATCAATCTCGATCCAAAGAACAACCGATCGACAAAATAGTAAACATTCGACCAAAAAGTCAACTTTGGTCAAAATGATCAATCCTTAACCCAATGACCTAATAGTAAACTTTTGACCAAATAGTCAATTTCGTAAAAAAATCAATTTTCGACCTAATGACCACCCCATCGACCCAAAAGGTCAACTTTTGACCAAAAGTCAACTTTGGTCAAAATGGTCAATTTCTGACCCAATGACCAACCCATTGATCCAATAAGCCAACTTTTAACCAAAAAGTCAACTTTGGTAAAATGTTTAATCCTTGACCTAATAACCAACCAGTTGACCCAATAGGTTAGCTTTTTACCAAAAAGTTAACTTCAGTCAAAATTGTCAATCCTTGACCCAATGACAACCCAATTGACCCAATATGTCAACTTTTAACCTAAAATTTAACTTTAATCAAAATGGTCAATCCTTGAACCAATGACATACTCATTAACCCAATAGGTCAACTTTTGATCAACTTTTATCTAAAAAGATATTTTTGGTCAAAATAAGTAATTTTTAACCTAATGACCACCCATTGACCTAATAGTCAACCTTCGACAAAAATTGTCAAGTTTGGTCAAAATGGTCTGTTTCTGACCCCATGAACAAACCCCTGACTCATTAGATCAACTTTTGGCCAAAAAGTCATCTTTGGTCAAAATGGTCAATTTCAGACACAATGACCACCCCATTAACCCAATGGGTCAACTTTTGACCAAAAATTCAATTTTGGTCAATATAATCAATTTTTGACCTATTGACTTTTTATTGACCCAATAAGTAATCTCAGACCAATAACTTAACTGTTGTCAAAATGGTCAATCCTTGACCCAATGACATACCCATTGACCCAATAGGTTAACTTTTGACAAAAAAAGTCAATTTTGGTCAAATAAGTTAATTTTTGTCAAACTAACCAATTATTGATCCAATAAGCCAATCTCTTACCAAAAAGTCAACTTTGGTCAAAATAGTCAATCCTTGACTCAATGACCAATCCTTTGAGACAATAGGTCAACTTTTAACCAAAAAGTCAACTTCGGTCATAATGATCAATCCTTGACCCAATGACCAACCCATTGACCCAATAGGTCATCTTTTGACCAAAAATTCAATTATGGTCAAAAGAGTCAATTTTTTACCTAAGAACCATCCCATTGGCCCAATAGGTCAACTTTTAACCAAAATGTCAACTTTGGTCGAAATGGTCAATTTGTGACCCAATGACTACCACTTTGACCCAATGGGTCAACTTTTGACCAAAAATTAAATTTTGGTCAAAATATTCAATTTTTAACCTAATGTCCAATTTTTGACCCAATAAGTCAAACTCTGACCAAAAAATCAACTTTGGTCAAAATGGTCAATCAATGACCTAATGACCATCACATTGACCCAAGAGGTTAACTTTTGACCAAAAAAGTTATGTTTGGTCAAAATGGTCAGTTTCTGACCCCATGACCAAACCCTTGACTCAATAGGTCAACTTTTGACCAAAAAGTCATCTTTGGTCAAAATGGTCAATTTCTTACACAATGACCACCCCGTTGTCCCGATGGGTCAACATTTTACCAAAAATTCAATTTTGGTCAATATAATCAATTTTTGACCTAATGACCAATTATTGACCAAATAAGTCAATCTTTGGCCAAAAAGTCAACTTTGCCTAAAATGGTCAATCCTTGATTCAAAGAATAACCGATTGACCAAATAGGTAAACATTTTACCAAAAAGTTAACTTTGGTCAAAATGGTTAATCCTTAACCCAATGACCCAATAGGTAAACTTTTGACCAAATAGTCAATTTCGGTCAAAAAAATCAATTTTTGACCTAATGACCACCCCATTGACCCAAAAGGTCAACTTTTGACCAAAAGTCAACTTTGGTCAAAATGGTCAATTTCTGACCCAAAGACCAACCCATTGATCCAATAAGCCAACTTTTAACCAAAAAGTCAACTTTGGTAAAATGTTTAATCCTTGACCTAATAACCAACAAGTTGACCCAATAGGTTAGCTTTTGACCAAAAAGTTAACTTCGATCAAAATGGTCAATCCTTGACCCATTACAACCCAATTGACCCAATATGTCAACTTTTAACCTAAAAGTTAACTTTAATCAAAATGGTCAATCCTTAAACCAATGACATACCCATTGACCCAATAGGTCAACTTTTGATTAACTTTTATCCAAAAAGTTATTTTTGGTCAAAATAGTAATTTTTAACCTAATGACCACCCATTGACCCAATAGGTCAACTTTTGACAAAAATTGTCAAGTTTGGTCAAAATGGTCTGTTTCTGACCCCATGAACAAACCCTTGACTCATTAGATCAACTTTTGGCCAAAAAGTCATCTTTGGTCAAAATGGTCAATTTCTGACACAATGACCACCCCATTGACCCAATGGGTCAACTTTTGACCAAAAATTCAATTTTGGTCAATATAATCAATTTTTGACTTATTGACTTTTTATTGACTCAATAAGTAATCTCAGACCAATAACTTAACTGTTGTCAAAATGGTCAATCCTTGACCCAATGACCAACCGATTGACCAAATAGGTAAACTTTTGACCAAAAAGTCAACTTGGTCAAAATGGTCAATCCTCGACCCAATGACCCAATAGGTCAACTTTTGACTAAATGGTAAATTCCGGTCTAAAAATTCAATTTTTGACCTAATGACCACCTCATTGACCCAAAGGTCAACTTTCGTCAAAATGGTCAATTTCTAACCCAATGACCAACCATTGATCCAATAGGTCAACTTTTGTCCAAAAAGTCAAGTTTGGCGAAAATATTCAATCCTTGACCAGATGACCAACCCAATGACCCAATATGTCAACTTTTGACGAAAAATTAAACTTTGGTCCAAATGGTCAATCCTTGACCCAATGACCAACCCATTGTTCTAATATGTCAACTTTTGACCAAAAAGTCAACTATGGTCAAAATTGGCAATCTTTAGCACAATGACCCAAGTGATCGACCTTTGACCAAAATAGTCAATTTTTGACCTAATAACAACCCAATCGACCCAATATGTCAAATTTGACCAAAAAGTCGACTTTGGTCAAAATGGCCAATTTCTGACCCAATGACCTACCCATTGACTCAATAGGTTAACATTTGACCAAAAAGTCAACTTTGGTCAAAATGTTCAATCCTTGACCTAACGACCAACCCATTGACCCAATAGGTCAACTTTTGACAAAAAAATCAACTATGGTCAAAATGGTCAATCTTTGACACAATGACTCAAAAGATCAACCTTTGATCAAAAAGCAATTTGGTCAAAATAGTGAAATTTTGACCTAATGACCACCAAACTGACCCAATATGTCAACTTTGCCCAAAAAGTCGACTTTGGTCAAAATGTTCAATTTCTGACCCAAAGACCAACCCATTGACTCAATTAGTCAACTTTTGACCAAAATGTCAGCTTTGGCAAAAATGGTTAATCCTTGACCCAATGATTAACCTATTGACACAACAGGTCAACTTTTACAAAAAAAGTCAATTTTGGTCAAAATTGTCAATTTTTCTCCTATTGACAAATTATTGACACAATAAGTCAATCTCTTACCAAAAGTCAACTTTAGTCAAAATGATCAATCCTTGACCCAATGACATACCCATTGACCCAGTAGGTCAACTTTTGACAAAAAAAGTCAATTTTGGTAAAACAAGTTAATTTTTGTCAAACTGACCAATTATTGATCCAATAAGCCAATCTCTTACCAAAAAGTCAACTTTGGTCAAAAAAGTCAATCCTTGACTCAATGACCAATCCTTTGAGACAATAGGTCAGCTTTTAACCTAAAAGTCAACTTCGGTCATAATTTTCAATCCTTGACCCAATGACCAACCCATTGACCCAATAGGTCATCTTTTGACCAAAAATTCAATTTTGGTCAAAAGAGTCAATTTTTGACCAAAGGACCATCCCATTGACCCAATAGGTCAACTTTTAACCAAAATGTCAACTTTGGTCGAAATGGTCAATTTCTGACCCAATGACTACCCCTTTGACCCAGTGGGTCAACTTTTGAACAAATATTAAATTTTGGCCAAAATAGTCAATTTTTAAGGTAATGTCCATTTTTTGACCCAATAAGTCAAACTCTGACAAAAAAATCAACTTTGGTCAAAATGGTCAAACAATGACCTAATGATCATCACATTGACCCAAGAGGTCAACTTTTGACCAAAAAAGCTAAGTTTGGTCAAAATGGTCGCTCGACCCCATGACCAAACCCTTGACTCAATAAGTCAACTTTTGACCAAAAGACATCTTTGGTCAAAATGGTCAATTTCTTACACAATGACCACCCCGTTGTCCCGATGAGTCAACTTTTTACCAAAAATTCAATTTTGGTCAATATAATCAATTTTTGACCTAATGACCAATTATTGACCAAATAATCAATCTTTGGCCAAAAAGTCAACTTTGCCCAAAATGGTCAATCCTTGATCCAAAGAACAACCGATTGACCAAATAGGTAAAC